>CP139501.1:219705967-219986941 GCA_021014915.2 Artemisia tridentata subsp. tridentata | reverse complement strand
TCATTTTATGTTTATTTTATGTTTTTGTTTTTGTTATTTCATTTCTAGCTTAAGATCGAGTCTAGTCTTGGCTTAGCAACGTTGTATAGTACATGTAATTAATCAAGATCTTTAACTCGCCACCAGTAAAATATCCCTTATCCAACAAAACCGTGTTTTCCTTTTCCCTACACCTAACGTTATAACCCATTTAAAAGCCCTCTTTGATAGTTTATCTTTGGTGCTTACGCCTAGTGAAGGAGGTTTTCGATCCTTTCCCAAGCCTATGGTAATCTATTTGCTATGACAGGTAGTGAGAGATATTATCCGTTTTCATTTATGAGATTTATTTTGATGACACTTGAGAGATGTGAGTATCTAAACACTACTTGTGAGGTGCTAGTATGTAATCTCCGTGCTTATTATGATTGAAGTGGAACGATTATTTGTTGTAATTACTTTTATGTTTGCATTAAATGACCCCTAACTTGTATTTTGATTAGAATAAAAGCGCATTTGCTTGAGGACAAGCAAATCTCAAGTGTAAGGGTATTTGATGAAGCGAAAAGTGTACCGCTTTTAAGGGGTCATTTAAGCCCTAAATCGTATTTATTTGATCAAATATTGCCCTAAATCGTTCCTTTTGTCATTTTAGGTACTTTTGAGGAGAAATCTGGAAAAGGAGGCATTTTGGACGTTTTTGGAGCATAAAAGTGAAGAAAACGACAAAGTCTCAAAAAAATCGGCTGAATGTTACCTTTGACGGCGTCACAATTAACTCTGGACGGCGTCATGCTTTGGCAAGAAAAAGTGGACGTGAAATTTACTCATGATAAGCCAGTGAAAATAGCATGTAAATTCTGACGGCGTCACGCTTTAACTTGATCAAGGGCGTCACGGCTTAAATCATAAGGGGACGGCGTCACGTTCACGAGATGACGGCGTCAAGCCTTGATAAGCCAGAATGGATTTTTGAAGAGCTAAAGAGGGACGGCGTCAAGAAGGTCATCCGGGAACCCTAGAAGCGGTGAGGTGACGGCGTCACACTCCATAAGGTGACGCCGTCAGATGCAAAAGTCTATATATAGTTTTCTAATTTTTTGTCATTAGGGAGAGCTTAGTGTGTGGAATTTTGGGAGAAAACCCTAAGACGATTTTAGCTTCTTTTTCAAGGCTTTTTGCCTTGAGATCTTCCATGTTACATTGAAGATAAGTTATCAATTAATCATTCAATATGTCTATGTGTTGTTTGATTTTATCTTATTCTTGTCTTTTGTTTAACATGTTAGGCTAAATTTATCTTGTGTTTGCTTAGATCTAATGAAACCTAGCTATTGATTATTGGTTATTAGTGTGTTTTTAGTTGTATTGGATGATTGTTTATCTATGTTAGGCTTAAGAAAACTGGCTAACTTCCTATTCGGTAACTTGCTTGAACGTCTTAAGAAACATGAACCAAATGCGTACTAAAGGTTTTTATGGTTGTATTTAATGCACAAGCGAATTCTAGTGATCCCATGTTAGGAGCTTCCTAGCCGGCTCGACATAGGAGTGAAGTAGGAGCTTGTAGAGTTAGGGAAGTAAGTACGCCACCCCACGAATGGTATTAAGGAATACACCCGTCATCCACGCGACTAATACACACTAATTAACCGGTAAAAGATAGTTAGGGAGTAAGGAAATCTAAGTAAACACATTTCTCTACACATAAGTTTCTCACCAACATTTTCATTTCAGTTATTTTATTTTATTGCATTCGTAGTAATTTGGGTTAGTTGACTAGCAACTAATTCCGCCCACTCTTTCAAACCCGAGATTTTACTTGCTTTCATAAAAATTATAAAAACATAAAAAGAATCTTCCTCAACCCTTAGACCTATTAGAGTAGCTTTTCATACCTAACGAACACTATTCCCTGTGGAGAACGATCAATCCCCCGTACTTACCACTACACTATACTACATCGGTCAGGTACACTGCCTGGTGGGGTTGTAAGCCTCTTGAGATCCCTCGAGAGGTAAAACCTGTTGTAAGGTTGCAAAACCCACGCATCAAGTAAACATATAGGAGTCGAAGCTGTCATTCCTTCAAAGGAGATGGTGTAAAGACTAGTTCCCCGTTTTCCTTTCATCAGATCATTTCCCTGAAGATCACGAATAAAGCAGGTTTTCTCCCTAAATGCTACTTCTAAGTCTCCATCGCAGAATTGACCAACCGAGAATAAATTGTGACCCAGACCTTCAACATAGTACACACGACTTATTTCGATGTTCCCGTTTACATAGTCGCCATAACCCATGATTGCGGCGAAGTGGTCATTCCCGAACCTGACCGTTCCTATAAACTTTGCAATGAAGTTTTTGAGAAGTTTGAGATTGCCGGTCATGTGTCAGGAACAGCCGCTATCAACAATCCATAGAACGATTTGAACCACCTGCATCACAATTAGTAGAAACAGATGGAGTAACGGTTGGACCCGTTGGGTTAGAAGCACATGATTTAAGTATCTTAGGAACCCATTTAAAGTTTGTTGTGTTCTCTAGCCAACGTTGCCATTTCCTACTACTTGCTGCTTTCTTCCTAAGGAATGTGCTAGGTGATTTGTTCTTTTTGGAATTTGCTATAGGTGCAACTATGGTCTGCTTTGAAACTGCTAATGGTGGATTCCCTAAAATTTATTTGGCAACAGTGTTAGGCTTAGGGAGGCCACTAGTTCGTTTCGCTTTTCTCTTCAGCAAAGTTTTAGCAACACATTTTTGATGATTACCAGATAAGATACTAGTATGACAAAACACACAAGAAGCATTAATATCATTCATAACTGTTAAAGATTCAGCATTCATTACATCTTTTGTAGAATTACACTTAACCAAGCTAGATTCTATTTTGGACATAACATACTTCTTATTCTCACTAGATGCATTAACTTCTACTTCTCCATTCTTAGATGTTCCACTCTTAGGTAGCCAGACACTAGTCTTCTTTGGTCTCTTTGTGGTCTTTGATCTTCTACCCTTAGATGTGTCAACTAATCCTGTGGAAGATGAAGTAAGAGCATTAGTGGTTGTCGTTGATGATGCATTCTTAGGTGCGCTGTCTACTTTTTGCATCGTTGGTACAATCTTATGAACTTTGGTTTTGCCTGTTTCTAAAACTTTGATTTTCTTCTTCAGATCAACAATGATGTGTTGGAATTCTTGATTTTGTGAATCTAATTTTCTGTTGAGGCGGACTGTGTCATTCCTGTTTTGAAGAATTTCATCGAGTTCCTTTTCATTTTGAAACAGTTTAAGTCTTAAGAAAGCCTTTGTTTCCTTATTAATTTCAGGAACATGACTGTTTTGAAATGATAAAGACCCTATGAGTTTTTGAAATTTTAGTTCAAATTCAGCACTTTGAGTTTGACACCAATCAAGCCTTTTTTGAAGATTAAAAACTTTGTTTTCCACATCATTGTTGATTTGTCGAAGATCCTCATTCTCTTTCACTAGATTATTAATTTCTATTTGCAACATCTTTGTATCAACAGCATGATCTTTCACAAGTAATTCATTGCATGACTCATAAAGCGAATTCATAATCACAGAAACAATGTCATAACACAGAACTTTTTCTAAGAGTCGATCATTTTCTTTTTCTAAAAATTTCTTTTGAATTTTTTGACGTTGAACCTTGTCATCTTTAGCTTTGAAAATGGATTTCAAAGATGCTACTTCCGTGTATAACTCATCTTCCCATTTTGTTGCGCATTTCTTCAGATTTCTGACATGAGGAAGAATTTTCTTTTGAAGAATCTCTTTCTTTTCTTTTTGAACAGGAGAAAGAAAAGAAGAGGCAGGAATTTGAGAACTAAACTCAATTTCATTCTCCAAACGAGAAATGTCGTCCATAAATGTCTGAAAATGATGAGGCGAAAAGTGTACCGCTTTTAGGGGGTCATTTAAGCCCTAAATCGTATTTATTTGATCAAATATTGCCCTAAATCGTTCCTTTTTTCATTTTAGGTACTTTTGAGAAGAAATCTGAAAAAGGAAGCATTTTGGACGTTTTTGGAGCATTAAAGTGAAGAAAACGACAAAGTCTCAAAATCGGCTGATTTTTACCTTTGACGGCGTCAGAATCATCTCTTGACGGCGTCATGCCTTGGCAAGAAAAGTGGGATGTGAAATTTACTCATGACGGGCCAGTGAGTTAGCATGTGAATTCTGACGGCGTCACGCTTTAACTAAATCAAGGGCGTCACGGCTTAAATCATAAGGGGACGGCGTCACGTTCAATGTTCGACGGCGTCAAGCCTTGATAGGCCAGAATGGATTTTTGAAGAGCTAAAGAGGGACGGCGTCAAGAAGGTCACCCGGGAACCCTAAAAGCGGCGAGGTGACGGCGTCACAATGCATAAGGTGACGCCGTCAGATCCAAAAATCTATATATAGTTTTCTAATCTTTTGTCATTAGGGAGAGCTTAGTGTGTGGAATTTTGGGATAAAACCCTAAGACGATTTTAGCTACTTTTTCAGGGCTTTTTGCCTTGAGATCTTCCATGTTTCATTGAAAGATAAGTTATCAATTAATCATTCAATATGTCTATGTGTTGTTTGATTCTATCTTATGCTTGTCTTTTGTTTAACATGTTAGGCTAATTTTATCTTGTGTTTGCTTAGATCTAATGAAACCTAGCTATTGATTATTGGTTGTTAGTGTGTTGTTAGTTGTATTGGATGATTGTTTATCTATGTTAGGCTTAAGAAAACTGGCTAACTTCCTATTCGGTAACTTGCTTGAACGTCTTAAGAAACATGAACCAAACGCGTACTAAAGGTTTTTATGGTTGTATTTAATGCACAAGCGAATTCTAGTGATCCCATGTTAGGAGCTTCCTAGCCGGCTCGACATAGGAGTGAAGTAGGAGCTTGTAGAGTTGGGGAAGTAAGTACGCCACCCCACGAATGGTATTAAGGAATACACCCGTCATCCACGCGACTAATACACACTAATTAACCGGTAAAAGATAGTTAGGGAGTAAGGAAATCTAAGTAAACACATTTCTCTACACATAAGTTTCTCACCACATTTCATTTTTGTTATTTTATTTTATTTGCATTCGTAGTAAATTTTGGGTTAGTTGACTAGCAACTAATTCCGCCCACTCCTTCAAAACCGAGATTTTACTTGCTTTCATAAAAACTATAAAAACATAAAAAAGAATCTTCCTCAACCCTTAGACCTAATTAGAGTAGCCTTTCACACCTAACGAACACTATTCCCTGTGGAGAACGATCAATCCCCCGTACTTACCACTACACTATACTACATCGGTCAGGTACACTGCCTGGTGGGGTTGTAAGCCTCTTGAGATCCCTCGAGAGGTAAAACCTGTTGTAAGGTTACAAAACCACGCAATCAAGTTTTTGGCGCCGCTGCCGGGGAATAGTTATTGTTTAGGTTGAATTTTTATTTCTATTAGGTCTACTCACTAGATTCCTTTCTAGTGAGATTTTTATTTTATTTTTCTAGATTTTCTTTAGTCTATCTATTTTCTTCGTGTCTTTGTTCGTAACCATACCATCCGACATCATGGAAGATGGTAATATCCTTAACCCACACAACCCACCACCACAACAACCACCACCACCTCCTAGAGCCCGTACTTTAGGAGAGTATTCCCGTCCTAGCCACCATGGCTATCGAAACACCATTGAGCTCACTCAAGGAGCCAATATCACACCCTTGCGATCCGACACCATCCGGTTGGTGCAAAGCGGATGCGCATTCCATGGACTTCGTTCTGAAGATCCTAATCAACATCTCAAGGACTTTCTTAAAATCGTTGATTCTATAGACCTTGATGTTGCCACTCGAGAGACGACCCGATTGCGTCTCTTCCAATTCTCTCTGCGGGACCAAGCTAGTCAGTGGCTAGAACGTCAACCCGCAGGATCCATCACCTCTTGGGATGATCTCACCACTCGTTTCCTTGCTCAGTTTTTCCCACCGGGAAGAACTACCAAGCTAAGGAAGGATATCTTGATGTTTGAACAACGTCGAGGCGAAACCCTCTACGGGGCATGGATTCGATTCAAGGACTTACTTCAAAAAGTCCCTCACCATGGCATAAATCTATGGCTTCAAATCCAAATCTTCTATGACCATGTTGATTACCACACCAAACGTGCCATCGATCGAGCCGCCGGGGGCAGATTGCGCGACAAAAGCGCCGAGGAATCATGGGAGATCATTGATGAGCTTGCATCCGACGATGATGAATTGTGGCAAGTCTCCCACGACGTGCGCTCGGCAGTCAAGACATATTCATCACCCGATACAGCCAATCAAATCACTGAGGAAAGCGTTAGTGAACTTGAGAAAATGGTTGCATATCTTATGGAAAAGCAAAAGAGACCCTTAAGTCCACAAAAAGCAACAATTAACTCAGTCTCATGCGTTAGGCAAATACCATTGTCCGAATCACCCCGTAGGGAAATTACTAAACCCTTCCATAAGCACGCTCCACCCAACTCACCACCTCAGGAACTTAGTCCAACATTCGAAGCTCGAATGAGAGAGTACATGTCAAAACACTCCGAACGGTTGGCAAAATTTGAGGAAGCCGTCTACAAACAAAAGGAGGAAATGGAAGAGAAGATGGCGGAGATGATGAATCTTTTGAAAGAATACACAAACACAAAAGCCCCTGAAAAAGTGTTGGTGAGGAATGACGTTAATGTTCCTAACACTAAATTTGTCAAGGCCACCTCCGTCGTCCAAGAGGGCGGAAATGATGGAAGAGGGAAATCCATAACTATGGAAGTTAGCAAAATTGACCTCATCCCACTTAATAATGGAAACACCAATGCTTACAAATGCGATTCCGACAAGGGAGAGGAGGCGCCCTCTGAGGAGCGCCAATTGGTTGAACCGCCGGTGTCACTACAAGTGAAGCATTACTTGAAGCACGAAATAAACAAGGAGACCATAAACGATTGGGTGAGAAACTATCGACGTACTCATCTACCCAACAAGAAGTCCAAGAAGGTGGAACCGGATGATAAATCTGACACATTACCCGGTGGGCAATTGTATGAATGCCTCATAGGACAAAAGTTAGTGGAAAAGCAGAAATTCTACGGGGTCTTCGAAATACCATGCAGCATTGGAAAACACAAGTATCTGGATGCGATAGCTGACCAAGGTTCCGACGTAAATTTGATGCCTTTATCCGTTTATGTTCAGTTAACCGATGAGTTGCCATCCATCACCCATACTAAACTCTCCTTTGCAAAGCATTCTTATGAGTATCCGTTAGGAATTGCAGAAGATGTGTTGGTCAACGTTGCCGGATTTCTGTATCCGGTCGACTTCATGATCATTGAGAGAAATGATATGAATATGCCAATAATCCTTGGGGCACCCTTTCTCGCTTCCACTAGAGCACAAATCAATTACGATAATAGCACCATCCAAATGAAGAAGGGGAAGAAAACAGTAAACTTCCCAACGATCCCACGACATATACGAGATGTTGCTCTGCAGAAGAAGATGGAGGCTAACAATAATATAGCCCGCGGTAATGTTCGAGAGAAAATTCTTGCATGGGAGGCAAGGATTAAGAGTTATATGGAAAATGAGATTAGAGAATGTAAGGATGGATATAACGATTATGTTGAGGCTGATGAGCAACCCAATAACCCCGTTGAATTTACAAAAGGAGACTCAGTGCTCCTAAGGCATTCAGAAACAGAAGCACCTACCAATGAACTAAGTCCCTGGTGGTACGGACCATTCACAATTAAAAGATTACACCAAGATGGGATAGTAAGCTTGACCAGCAGAGGAGGAGGTGAAGTAACTGCGAATGTCGAGCGATTGAGACACCACCACCCTGATAACAAGGATCATATCTATCAGGGATACGTCATTATGAATGATGGAATCACGTAATGTACGTGACTTTGAGTCTAGCTACAAGACTCGTTAATAAAGAAAAGCGCTTCTTGGGAGGCAACCCAAGCTTTATTTGTTTTATTTGCTTTGCGTGTTTATTTATTTGTTTGTTTGTTTTTATTTGTTTCCGTATGTGTGTTTAATTTTTATTATTATTGATTCATGTTAAAAACTAATTTGTGAAAATGCTTTATTTTGTTTTTAACTTCGTCTTAACTACATATAAAGGTATTTTGCAAAAGTTAAGTGTAAGGGAAATCTAAATTGGTTTATTAGAACACATATGAACATGAATCGTAATAATAATAAATTAACATACATATTTGTGTTTGTTTGAGTCAAATGCTTGTATCGAGTCATAATGATGTTTTGCAGGATTTCCAGGAAGTAAGGTAAAGGTTTTTCCAGAAATTTTCCGGAAACTAAAAATGAAAATTTTTGTCAGGTCATTTCTGACGGCGTCAGGGGTTATAACCTGACGGCGTCAGATTTAATTTCCATAAATTTTTGAAAGTTTTGTTTTCATAAAAAGTTTTTATTAAATCTCCAACTTATAATCTCCAGGAATCTGCAAAATTATCAGTCCACAAGCATTATATCCTTATATATAGATTTTATCCCGCCGATGTTATGCAGGTTTTCGTGTTTGTTTTCTCAGACTTAACAGGTTATTTTGGACAAGGAAATGTTTATGGAATCAAGCTTATGGCGATGCATTAGTCATGGAGTTTCAACATTCTCTTTGGAGGAAGATTTAATCGTGTAATTTCATTATCCAACGAGCGAATCAGGGGAGTATTTGATTTCATTCTTTTATTTTTTTTTCTTTTCCATCTTGTTATTTGAACATTGGGGACAATGTTCATCTTAAGTGTAAGGGGAGGGTAAAAGTACGATTTTAGAGAATACAATTGCGCTTGATTTTTGTTTGTTTGATAGTAGATGTGTAATAAAACTGAGAGAAATGCTTGTTAAGGTAATTTTAGTGCCAAATTTAAAATTTTTTACAACATATAAGAGTGAAACTTTGATCTTAATGAGCGTCTCACGGATAGGAGTTATATAACTAGCACAAAAGCCGTACCACTAAAAAAATTTTCCACCCCAAATATGTGAGGTTCGCCCCTAGAATTGGTAGGAAAAGCATTTATGCTATGATGTGTGTACCGGTAGCACTTAGATTCTAGAACTTGCGTTAGGACCATTCCAAGTCCACAAGTGAGACTACATTCGTGTAGTTAGATTTACTACATGATAAGAGGCATTAGGATTAACCCATTGTTTTACACCTGTGTTTTTGTTATAATTACTTTGGCTACATTGGTCAAGTAATTCTCCCACACCCTTTGCGTTGTACTCATTTTTAGTACACGATACCCCTAGTACACCCCTCAGAGCCTATCTTTTCGTTTCGACCTTTAAGCATCTTACTTAAAGGAAGAATTTGTTACACCCCACTAAAATGTACACCCAAATCGCCTTAGCCTACCTTGTATGCACTCATCTTTAGTGCATTATTGTGTCAACATTTGTTTAAACCCAAGTTAATTATCTAGTTGATTACATGGTTGCTAAGTCGAGTCATATCCTTGTACATATTGTTTTGGGATGATTGGGACTCATGGGTAAAGTACTAGTATAATGGAGTAATGGGGAAGAACATCATTTATTACCCCCATATGTGCTAAATGTTTTAAAAGTACTCCAAGTTTTTCAATTATCTTAATTCGAGTCATTAGATTAGTATTTGTAAAGTTATGTAAAAATTCAAGTGTAAGGGGAATGCAATGCCCCTTTGATGTATTATTTTGGATGGTAGGGTAAGAGTGTATGCAAAAAAAAAAAAAAAAAAAAAAAAAAAAAAAAAAAAAAAAAAAAAAAAAAAAATCATGAAAAACACAAAAAAAATGAGAAAATGAAAAATAGAAAAAACATACGGACTACCATCCCGTTTCATTTTATGTTTGTTTTATATTTTTCTTATTTTGTTATTTCGTTTCTAGCTTAAGATCGAGTCTAGTCTTGGCTTAGCAACATTGTATAGTACATGTAATTGACCAAGATTTTTAACTCGCCACCAGTAAAATATCCTTTATCCAACCAAACCGTGTTTTCCTTTTCCCTACACCTAACGTTATAACCCATTTAAAAGCCCTCTTTGATAGTTTATCTTAGGTGCTTACGCCTAGTGGAGGAGGTTTTCGATCCTTTCCCAAGCCTATGGTAATCTATTTGCTATGACAGGTAGTGAGAGATATTTTCCGTTTTCATTTATGAGATTTATTTTGATGACACTTGAGAGATGTGAGTATCTAAACACTGCTTGTGAGGTGCTAGTTTGTAATCTCCGTGCTTATTATGATTGAAGTGGAACGAATATTTGTTGTAATTACTTTTATGTTTGCATTAAATGACCCCTAACTTGTATTTTGATTAGAATAAAAGCGCATTTGCTTGAGGACAAGCAAATCTCAAGTGTAAGGGTATTTGATGAGGCGAAAAGTGTACCGCTTTTAAGGGGTCATTTAAGCCCGAAATCGTATTTATTTGATCAAATATTGCCCTAAATCGTTCCTTTTGTCATTTTAGGTACTTTTGAGGAGAAATCTGGAAAAGGAGGCATTTTGGACGTTTTTGGAGCATTAAAGTGAAGAAAACGACAAAGTCTCAAAATCGGCTGATTTTTACCTTTGACGGCGTCAGAATCATCTCTTGACGGCGTCATGCCTTGGCAAGAAAAGTGGGATGTGAAATTTACTCATGACGGGCCAGTGAGTTAGCATGTGAATTCTGACGGCGTCACGCTTTAACTAAATCAAGGGCGTCACGGCTTAAATCATAAGGGGACGGCGTCACGTTCAATGTTCGACGGCGTCAAGCCTTGATAGGCCAGAATGGATTTTTGAAGAGCTAAAGAGGGACGGCGTCAAGAAGGTCACCCGGGAACCCTAAAAGCGGCGAGGTGACGGCGTCACAATGCATAAGGTGACGCCGTCAGATCCAAAAATCTATATATAGTTTTCTAATCTTTTGTCATTAGGGAGAGCTTAGTGTGTGGAATTTTGGGATAAAACCCTAAGACGATTTTAGCTACTTTTTCAGGGCTTTTTGCCTTGAGATCTTCCATGTTTCATTGAAAGATAAGTTATCAATTAATCATTCAATATGTCTATGTGTTGTTTGATTCTATCTTATGCTTGTCTTTTGTTTAACATGTTAGGCTAATTTTATCTTGTGTTTGCTTAGATCTAATGAAACCTAGCTATTGATTATTGGTTGTTAGTGTGTTGTTAGTTGTATTGGATGATTGTTTATCTATGTTAGGCTTAAGAAAACTGGCTAACTTCCTATTCGGTAACTTGCTTGAACGTCTTAAGAAACATGAACCAAATGCGTACTAAAGGTTTTTATGGTTGTATTTAATGCACAAGCGAATTCTAGTGATCCCATGTTAGGAGCTTCCTAGCCGGCTCGACATAGGAGTGAAGTAGGAGCTTGTAGAGTTGGGGAAGTAAGTACGCCACCCCACGAATGGTATTAAGGAATACACCCGTCATCCACGCGACTAATACACACTAATTAACCGGTAAAAGATAGTTAGGGAGTAAGGAAATCTAAGTAAACACATTTCTCTACACATAAGTTTCTCACCACATTTCATTTTTGTTATTTTATTTTATTTGCATTCGTAGTAAATTTTGGGTTAGTTGACTAGCAACTAATTCCGCCCACTCATTCAAAACCGAGATTTTACTTGCTTTCATAAAAACTATAAAAACATAAAAAAGAATCTTCCTCAACCCTTAGACCTAATTAGAGTAGCCTTTCACACCTAACGAACACTATTCCCTGTGGAGAACGATCAATCCCCCGTACTTACCACTACACTATACTACATCGGTCAGGTACACTGCCTGGTGGGGTTGTAAGCCTCTTGAGATCCCTCGAGAGGTAAAACCTGTTGTAAGGTTACAAAACCACGCAATGTCTGAAAATATCGAAGAACCTGACATTTTTTAGGCATTTGTGGATCAACAAGATCCTCTGTCAAACAATCTTTGAATTGTGCAGCAGTTGTGGGGACAGAAGTTATAGACGAAGGAGCATTTATGTTTGTGTATGTTAATGTTTGTTCTGGATGGTCCTTAGGAGGGACAAATGATTTGCTCAAATGAGGTCGTGCATTATAATTGTAATGTACTTTTTAAAATTCTTTTTGTGAATTTGATCGACCCTCAATCTTTTGTGCAAGTGATGAAGCGAAAAGTGTACCGCTTTTAGGGGGTCATTTAAGCCCTAAATCGTATTTATTTGATCAAATATTGCCCTAAATCGTTCCTTTTGTCATTTTAGGTACTTTGGAGAAGAAATCTGGAAAAGGAAGCATTTTGGACGTTTTTGGAGCATAAAAGGCCATCAAGAAACCCTAACCGCGGCGAGGTGACGGCGTCACGACCCAAAGGGTGACGCCGTCAGATCTGTTTTCCTATCTATACTTTCATAATTTTTAGTCATTAGTGTGCAACTTTGTGAGGAGAAACCCTAGACGATTTTTCTGCCATTTTTAAGGGTTTTATACCCTTGGATCTCCCATGTTCAATTGAAGATAAGTAATCAATTAATCATTCAATATGTCTATGTGTTGTTTGATTATATCTTGTTCTTGTCTTTTATTTAACATGCTAGGCTAGATTTATCTTGTGTTTGCTTAGATCTAATGAAACCTAACTATTGATTATGGGTTGTTGGTGTGTTATTAATTGTATTGGATGATTGTTTATCGATGTTAGGCTTAAGAAAACTGGCTAACCTCCTATACGGTAACTTGCTTGAACGTCTTAAGAAACATGAACCAATGCGTACTAAGGTTTTTATGGTTGTATTTAATGCATGAGCGAATTCTAATGATCCCATGTTAGGAGCTTCTTAGCCGGCTCAACATAGGAGTGAAGTAGGAGCTTGTAGAGTTGGGGAAGTACGTACGCCACCACACGATTGGTATTAAGGAATACACCCGTCATCCACGCAATTAATACACACTAATCAACCGGTAAAAGATAGTTAGGGAGTAAGGAAATCTAAGTAAACACATTTCTCTCCATATAAGTTCCACAACCTTTTCATTTTCAGTTATTTTATTTTATTTGCATTTGTAGTTATTTGGGTTAGTTGACTAGCAACTAATTCCGCCCACTCCTTCAAACCCGAGATTTTACTTGCTTTCATAAAAATATAAAAAATACAAAAAGAATCTTCCCTCACCCTTAGACCTATTAGAGTAGTTTTTTTTTTCAATCCTAACGACACTATTCCCCTAGAGAACGATCAATCCCACGGTACTTGCCACTTCATTATACTACATCGGTCAGGTACACTGCCTGGTGGGGATTGCAAGCCTCTCGAGATCCCTCGAGAGGTAAAACCTGTTGTAAGTCGCAAAACCACGCATCAAGTTTTTGGCGCCGCTGCCGGGGAATAGTTATTGTTTAGGTTGAATTTTTATTTTATTAGGTCTACTCACTAGATTCCTTTCTAGTGAGATTTTTATTTTATTTTTCTAGGTTTTTCTTTAGTCTATCTTTTTTTCTTCGTTTCTTTGTTTGTAACCATTACCATCCGACATCATGGAAGGTGGTAATATCCTCGATCCCAACAACCCACCACCACAACAACACCCACCTCCTAGAGCCCGTACCTTAGGAGACTACTGTCGTCCTAGCCACCATGGCTATCGAAACACCATTGAGCTCACTCAAGGAGCCAATGTCACTCCCTTGCGATCCGAAACCATCCGGTTGGTGCAAAGCGGATGCGCATTCCATGGACTTCGTTCCGAAGATCCTAATCAACATCTCAAGGACTTTCTTAAAATCGTTGATTCCATAGACCTTGATGTTGCCACTCGAGAGACGACCCGACTGCGTCTCTTTCAATTCTCTCTGCGGGACCAAGCTAGTCAATGGCTAGAGCGTCTACCCGCAGGATCCATCACCTCTTGGGATGATCTCACCACTCGTTTCCTTGCTCAGTTTTTCCCACCAGGAAGAACTACCAAGCTAAGGAATGATATCTTGATGTTCCAACAACGTCAAGGCGAAACCCTCTACGAGGCATGGACTCGATTCAAGGACTTACTCCAAAAAGTCCCTCACCATGGCATAGAACTTTGGCTCCAAGTCCAAATCTTCTATGACCACATCAATCTCTCCACGAGGCAAACCATTGACCAATCGGCCGGTGGTAAGCTACGTGATCTAAGTGCGGAACAATCATGGGCTCTCCTAGAAGATCTTGCTCTTTATGACAACGAAAGTTGGAATGATCCCCGTGATTTGAATAAAACGGTCAAGGCAATATCTTTGCCTTCAAAAAATTCAAGCACTTTCGACCGTAGGATCATAGAACTTGAAGACCAAGTCAAGTTTCTTATGAAGTCCTACGAGGCTCCTAAACCTTCAAGCCAAGTGAACAAAATCACTTCTTCATGTGAATTATGTAGTGGTCCCCACGACACTCGTGATTGCATGGAACTCCCCGAACAAGCTTTTGCGGACTACGCATCCTCGCGTACCGACGGAGCGGGAGACAAGTGGTACACTTTTAAACCCGAGCCAAACCCCTACGGTGATTCATACAACCCCTCATGGAAAAATCACCCAAACCATAGGTGGAAACAAAACCAAAACGCACAACAAACCAATTCTTCCAACCCACCTAATCGTTTCCAATCAAGCGGTTCATCCCCAAACCGTACTTTCAATAACAATCCTTCCAACAATTATGGTAGTACCAATAATCTTGAAGGATTGATGTCCAAATTTATGGCATCTCAAGAAGCTCGGATAGCTAGATTCGAATCCGAATTCAATCAACAACAAACGGAGATGACCAATAAAATTGACAACTTATTGAAAGCCCTCGATAACCAAGTGCTATCACCTCTACATAAGGACGCTAGGAACACAAATAGTGGACCCCAAGTAAAAGACCCCTCTTCATCCAAACATGTCCACTTTGTCAACATTGTCACTATTAAACCAATTGATAGGAATGAGGATAATAGTGAACCTGAGGATGAGGTTAAGAAAGTCGAGGTTGATAAAGAAGTTAGGAAAAGTGAGATTGAAAAAGTAGATGATGATGAGGACTACTTCAATAGGCTACCCACTAAGGAAGAGCGCGCATATCATACAGACTTATTCGATGACCCCGAGACACCATACTTCCTAGGTAGACCAATTATAGAAATGGGCGACCCTTCTAATCTCAACATACCATGCAACATCGGACATTTACATGTGTGGAAAGCTTACATCGACCTTAGATCACCCATAAACATCATGACTAGAGCCCACTACAACTTGATAATGAAAAATCAACTTGGGTATAGGATGCTCCCTGATAAGGGTTGGATGAGTAACTTCACGGGAAGAGTTAAGGGATTACCGGTTTATGTAGGAAACTTCACCTATGCTACCGAATTTGTAATTGTAGAAGATATCCGCCCAATAGTCGATGCATGCTTAACTCAAGTAGTTTTTGGAAAACCATTTGTTGAGGCCTCTAGAATGACTTATGAACCTTTCTTAGGGATAGTCAGATTTAAGGATGAGACCGATGAGGTAAACTACCAAATGCCGTATAAGATAGAGCAATTCCAACACTTGTCAAATGTTGAGAAGGAGCTTAAGCAAGCAGTCTACTATAGGAATGATGGAGATAGAAGTAAAGGAGTAGACTATGTTATGGAAAGGATATCCGGTTTCTGCAAGGATTGTTTGAAATTAGGACCGGAATATAAAACCGGACATGAGAATGGCCTAGAAATCGTGACCAATGATGGAGTCACGTAATGTACGGTGACTTTGAGTCTAGCTACAAGACTCGTTAATAAAGAAAAGCGCTTCTTGGGAGGCAACCCAAGCTTTATTTGCTTTGTGTGTTTATTTATTTGTTTGTTTGATTTTATTTGCTTCCGTATGTATGTTTAATTTTTATTATTATTGATTCATGTTCGAAACTAAATTGTGAAAATGCTTTATCTTGTTTTTAACTTCGTCTTAACTACATATAAAGGTATTTTGCAAAAGTTAAGTGTAAGGGAAATCCAAATCGGTTTATTAGAACAAATGAACATGAATCATAACAATATTAAATTAACATACATATTAGTATTTGTTTGAGTCAAATGCTTGTATCGAGTCATAATGATATTTTGTAGGATTTCCAGGAAGTAAGGTATAGGTTTTTCCAGAAATTTTCCGGAAACTTAACATGAGAATTCTGTCAGATCATTTCTGACGGCGTCAGGTTTTAATTTTCTGAAATTTTTGAAAGTTTTGTTTTTCTACCGGAATCATAAAAGTTTTTATGAAATCTCTAACTTATAAACTCCAGGAATCTGCAAAATAATCATTCCACAAGCATTATATCCTTATACAGATTTATCCCGCCGATGTTATGCAGGTTTTCTTGTTTGTTTTCTCAGGTTTAACAGGTTATTTTGGACAAAGGAGATGTATGTGGAATCAAGTTTTTGGCGCTGCTTTAATCTTGAAGCTTCAACATTACCTTGGAAGAAGATCTAACCATGTTACCTCTTTATCCACCGAGCGAATCAGGGGAGTATTTGATTTCATTCTTTTACCTTATTTACTTTTACATCTTGTTATTTGAACATTGGGGACAATGTTCATCTTAAGTGTAAGGGGGGGGGGGGGTAAAGTAAGATACTTTAGAGAATGCTATTACGCTTGATTTTTCGGTTGTTTAATAGTAGATGTGTAATAAAACTGAGAAAAATACCTGTTAAGGCAATTTTAGTGCCAAATTTAATTTTTTTTACAACATATAGGAGTGAAACTTTGGTCTTAATGAGTGTCTCATGGATAGGAAGTTATATGACTAGCACAAAACCGTACCACTAAAAAATTTTCCACCCCAAAATATGTGAGGTTCGCCCCTAGAATTGGTAGGAAAAGCATTTATGCTATGATGTGTGTACCGGTAGCACTTAGATTCTAGAACTTGCGTTAGGACCATTCCGAGGCCACAAGTGAGACTACATTTGTGTAGTTAGATTTACTACATGATAAGAGGCATTAGGATTAACCCATTGTTTTACACCTGTGTTTTTGTTATAATTACATTGGCTACATTGGTCAAGTAATTCTCTGACGAACTCAAATAAATACATTTTATTACTATCATTTATCCTATTAATTTGACTTGTTTTATTATATTATGTATGAGGATTGATACTTAATCGTTTACTTTTGTAATTCTCAGGTAAAAACAAGCATTTGGTGAAACTTGGCGATTTTAGACTAATTATGGAGCAAAACATGCAAGAAGTTAAGAGTCTACTGAAATGTACAAGATCAAGACAAATCTGCTCCAGATGCGCCGCATCTCACTTATTACATACGGCGCATCACTATCAAGATTTCACCAGATACGATCCAAGATACAAGAGGACATGCGCCGCATCTATTTATGGAGTTACGCCGCATCTTCTGGCGGTGTACGAATATTCCTGTATATATTAATCTTGGACCCCACGCGAAGTTAAGCCAATGCGCCGCATCTACTTACTAGATGCGCCGCATCTTACCCTCAGACATAAACTATAAATACCCCAAAGACCAGACGAAAAAAAAAAAGTTCCGAAGTTCGACAGAAGACCGAAGTACAGAAACCTAGGACGAATTCAGACGAATAGGCAGCACAAGACACACCCAAACAAAGATACAAGAGCTGTAAGAAGGTGCTGCATGTGTTTAATTCATTAAGTAGTTTTGTTTTATTGGGTTAGTAAACTTTAATTCATCAAGATTGGTGGCTTGTGTAATGTGACAACGGAAAGATTGCACTCCCTTAAAACTACTTTCTCATTAATTAAAGTTTATATGTTGATGTCTTTGGTGACTTTTATTAGTGCATTGATAACCTCTGTGTCTAGCTGAGTGTTGATCGGGTCGCCATGCCTCTGCCCTCGCCTATTTATTAGATCGCCTATGCATTCTATCGTCTGTAGAAAAGTAGGAAGAAAGATAAATAGGATAGTCATAAGTAATCATTAAGGGTTTACTCGCCGATAAGATTAGAACCAACGAGAAAGGACTTAATCTCGGTGCGTTGCATCGAACTATACACTTCATATAAAACTAGCAATAAAACAAGTGACAAACTACTTATCTATCAGGACAGGTCTTCTTATTGTTTCGTGTATTTATCTGTGTACGTGTGTGCTATTCGCTGATTCGTGCCTATTGGTTTAGTTTATTATTTAATTGCAACCAAATCGTGCCAGTCTCTCAGGCTGAACCCCCTTGCGTTAGAATAGGTTGTATAGCTAACTTAATTTATTAAAATACTGATTAGAATAACTAGATAATACGTTCCACTCTTAGTGATCGACACTCTACTTACCATTATATTCATACTGACCGGGTACACTGATCGTTAAGTGTGTGTGTTATTGATAAGTCGGCTAAATATAAATTTAAAACTTGAGTAGGCATTAATACTGCTAAACCGCAATGACACATCGCAAGCATCAAGTTTTTGGCGCCGTTGCCGGGGAGTGAATTGTTATTATCTGTTAATTTGATTAGTATTTTAATTAGGTTTTTAATTTTTTATCTAACTGCTAACTGTGTTCTATATTAGATTAATTTGCATTCATTGTATTATTTTGCATATT
This sequence comes from Artemisia tridentata subsp. tridentata, assembly GCA_021014915.2. Lineage (NCBI taxonomy): Eukaryota > Viridiplantae > Streptophyta > Magnoliopsida > Asterales > Asteraceae > Artemisia > Artemisia tridentata. Next base: position 219,968,316 of record CP139501.1, on the reverse strand, counting down.
TTTTGTTTTGTGTGTTATTTGTTTGCTTTTATTTGTGTTTATTTTGGTTTGTTTTTATTTGTTTTTATTTTTCGTATTTTTTGTATTCTGCTATCGTTGTACTGAGCTAAATCGAACGATACGGCGCATCTATTTTCATAGATACGGCGTATTGCGTTTAATTTTTATAAAATACAACGCGTTTAATTAATTCGATACGACACATCTTTCCCCAAGATACGGCGTATCTGTTTTTGATAATATTTTTTTTCTAAACGTTAAAGCTATACGACGCATCTGCTTCAGCAGATACGGCGTATCTATTATTTTAATTAAAAACAGTTTTTGAATTATTAAACAGATATGACGCATCTATCTCTGTCGATACGGCGTATCTTCTGAATCAAAAATCTTATATTTTGAAACGTAACGAAAATACGGCGCATTAACCTCTGTTAATACGACGCATTTAATTTTAAATAAATATCGATTTTTGATAATTAAAATTGATACGGCGCATTCTAACTTATAAGCGGCGTGTCTATTTTCTGAATAAAGTCTAATTGAATTTTAACGTGATAAGATACGGCGTATCCAACTTTTTGGATACGGCGCATCGTCTACAGACATCAGAAACTTTTATTTTACTTTGATTGTTTCACTCTTCTTTTGCACGAGTAAATTTTATTTCAGGAAGATGGACGATCCGGATATTAGAATGGAAGAATATGTTAGGTTTGAAGAGGAAAAAGCCTTGAGCAATAATCAGGTGTATAATTGGAAAAGAACAAGATATGGTGCACAAGTCTTTGAGACGAAAGAAATCACTATGGAAGAATACTTGATTTTAGGACAAGAAAAGTCAAGGAAAGAGAGAAACAAATTGCCATTTCAACACACTTGGTGTATGTCAAATGATGATGAAGAAGATTCATATACCTTGAAACCAATTCCGGCAATTGTTCTTGATAGTACTTTTTCTCCGGAGATTGCACAAGATGATGTGTATACGGAACCTTTCGTTGAAGAATATTCTGCAATCGTATTACCACCATTAGTCGATCCATCGGATGAAGATGAAAAGTATTCTAATTTTGATTTTGAACCATTTGACGCCATAGTTTATGATGACATGCCTCAACCAGATTTTGACCCAACGAGGGATTTTGAAGAAATCTGGGATTACTTATTTAAGGATGAAATTCGGGACGATGCTGAAATTGCAAGACCACTAGTTGAAGATGGAGATTCACAAGATAAATTGGAGTCACTTACAACACAAAGTGGTACAAATTTATTTAATATTATTAATCCCGTTACTAATAATCTTGCTAGTTTTCCTGAACAGGTTGCAAAACAAAAAGATGATGAGGTGAAATTTATTACACTACCTATTGAAGCACCTGTGATCAACCCGTATTTGGTGGAGCTCGAAGAAGAATTTGGTGATGAGCTCTTAAACATTGCTATGATTGATGAAGATGATGATTCCGACCCTATGAAGTATGTAGAGGAACTCGAACTTTTACTTGCCAAAGACCCTTTCTCATCTTCTGCGGAAGTCAAGGGACGCCTTACTACCAAAGAGACTAACCAAGAAGAAAGGACACTCATTTTTCCTCAACACACTACTCTTTCGGATGGAATGGTCAAGTCGTCCAATTTATCAACCAAACCGGGTATGAATAGGAAAGATGTACATATATTGCCAAGGTATGATCTTTATGTATTTCTTCCATCTTTACTAGCAAATTTACACTCTTTTCGTGTTTATTGCTACTATCATCCGCACTTGATCCCAAGTGGGGGGAACAACACCCTATTACACAGTAAATAAGGGTGGAGTCAGGCTCGTGACTCGAACAAAAACAAGTGCTTCGTGGGAGGCAACCCATGCTTATATTTTATTTTATTTTCTGATTTTGTATTGAGTCTGTCAGATCTGCAGTAGATGCGGCGCATCTCCATCATAGCATGCGGCGTATCAACTGTACAGATCATATCTTTTTATTTTTTTCTGCATTTTATTTTTCTGAACCATAAACTTTTTATCAGTTTATTTTAATGCGGCGCATCCCTAGTTAAGGATGCGGCGCATCTTCTATTCTGATCCGTATTTATTCCAGGCTCGATACGGCGTATCTTCTTCCATAAGATACGGCGCATCGACTGACCTGATGATTTTCATTGTTAATTTTTATGTTTTATTTTTCCTAACTACTAATGTATTATGCAAGCTTGAACCTTTCTTAACTTAGGTGTGTTTTAAAGCCTTGGTGGTATTATAGATTCCTGCATTTCCTGTGGATACATCTATTATGAAGCTTAAACGTTCTAATCCACAAGAAAGATGATTTTTGCTCTTATACTAATGGAGGATCATACCGAGCAAATCTAAGGGGAGTTTTTCTGTTCTAATTCTTTTATTTTCCAGTTTTTAACCTTTTATACAAACAACGAGGACGTTGTTTACCTTAAGTGGGGGGATTGGAGAATTAGAACACTTAACATTTACTTGTCCTAAAATTTTCAAAATATGCTTAAAATATGCTTAATATATCAAAACTTAAAATTTTTTAGCATGTTTTTTGTTTAAAGTCTAAGTTGCATAGCTGCACACATGACGTTATTTTCAAAAATTGTGATTTTTCAAAATTCACAAATCTATGAGTGTGCCGGTGACTTGTAAACTTTAGAACTTGGCTTGTATACTATTCGAGACCACCATAATAAGTATTATTTTTATAATTGGAATGACTTGTCTAAATTGGTAAAATTCTAGGATTACACCCAAATAGCCTTTATATGTTATGTGATTTTAACTAACTACATTGGTTAGTTAACCCCCGTAAAAACCCTTTTGTTACTCTCATTTTTAGAGTAAGATACCCCTAGAAAAACACTCAGAGCCATTCCTTTCGTTTCTTACACCTTTGTTAAAATGTTTCGTTACACCCTTACACCTTAGCCTACCCTATAGATTAAGATCCGTGGTTGGTTAATTGCTTTAGGCAAAGTGTGTTTCCTTACAATACCTGTGTTCGCGTGCGTAATTCATTATCTATGGTTAGGTCGGGAAATTGCACAATGCAATTGGAGTGAAAGTAAATATTGTATATCTTTGAGTTTATTTTTCGTGTGTTTACTACTTTCGCTATTACCGTTATTTTTGAAGTCATGAAAAGTAAGGAAAAATTATCCAGAATTATCATTATAGTGATGTGGTGAAATTTTATACATCTTTTTTTATGTTCTCTCTTAAAAAAAAAAAAAAAAAAATCGAAAAAATAAGAAAAGAAAAAGAAAGAAGAAAGTTGGAAGATTGATTAACCAACTTATGTGAAGTTTTGTATTAAGTGGTCGAAATCACCACTAGTTGTTGTATATTATACTTATGGATTGAATGGGAGTTGGCAGTTATGGGAACGCCAACTAAGGTTTATTCTTTGATTGAGATCTTGTTGAGTATAATTCGTGTCTACCTAAAGCGTGTGTTTCAAGTGTTAAAGCGTGAGTTATTCTATGATATGAGTCTTATTCATGGGATGGTTGGGATAGTGATTAACCACACTTAGGATTTTAATTTATCTGTTTTGTTTGTTTTTCATTTTACACCAATTTATATCCCAAAATTTATCCATTATTATTCTTTATCCAACCAAACCTTTGATTTATTGAGATTAGGGATTTGAGCAATCTTAAGTATCGTAGTCGTGGATTCGGCTATGTATTTATGATTTTGTCGCCCTTTTTGATATATTATTATTGGTAAAGTTTGGACCTATCTTTAGCCTATTCGAGTTAAGGATTTGAGCAATTGCAAGTATCGTGTTCGTGGATTCGATCATGTATTTGTGATTTTGTCGCCTTTTCTGGAATTTGAGATCGATAGAGATTAAAGAGAATAATTAACCCTTAAACCTCAAAACCCTTTTTACCGCTTTAGACTTGTTATTCCTTGGCTTTAGTGGGGGAGATGTGTATGCTTGCCAAGCTTATGATAGAATATTCGTCACGACTGGACAGTTAAACGATTAGATTTGCTTTTATCAAATTATTTTATTTTACTTCTAATTCGTTAAGTGTTTGGTTGTGTGATTATGACAAAAATGAATACATGCTTAAATATAAAAATAAATCCTAATATCTTTTAGGATACATTTTCATAAGATTAATTCTAAGGTTTACTTGGGGACAAGTAAAGTTCAAGTGGGGGGATATTTGATGAACTCAAATAAGTACATTTTATTACTATCATTTATCCTATTAATTTGACTTGTTTTATTATATTATGTATGAGGATTGATACTTAATCATTTACTTTTGTAATTCTCAGGTAAAAACAAGCATTTGGTGAAACTTGGCGATTTTAGACTAATTATGGAGCAAAACATGCAAGAAGTTAAGAGTCTACTGAAATGTACAAGATCAAGACAAATCTGCTCCAGATGCGCCGCATCTCACTTATTACATACGGCGCATCACTATCAAGATTTCACCAGATACGATCCAAGATACAAGAGGACATGCGCCGCATCTATTTATGGAGTTACGCCGCATCTTCTAGCGGTGTACGAATATTCCTGAATATATTAATCTTGGACCCCACGCGAAGTTAAGCCAATGCGCCGCATCTACTTACTAGATGCGCCGCATCTTACCCTCAGACAGAAACTATAAATACCCCAAAGACCAGACGAATTAAGAGTTCCAAAGTTCGACAGAAGACCGAAGTACAGAAATCCTAGGACGAATTCAGACGAATAGGCAGCACAAGACACACCCAAACAAAGATACAAGAGCTGTAAGAAGGTGCTGCATGTGTTTAATTCATTAAGTAGTTTTGTTTTATTGTGTTAGTAAACTTTAATTCATCAAGATTGGTGGCTTGTGTAATGTGACAACGGAAAGATTGCACTCCCTTAAAACTGCTTTCTCATTAATTAAAGTTTATATGTTGATGTCTTTGGTGACTTTTATTAGTGCATTGATAACCTCTGTGTCTAGCTGAGCGTTGATCGGGTCGCCATGCCTCTGCCCTCGCCTATTTATTAGATCGCCTATGCATTCTATCTTTTGTAGAAAAGTAGGAAGAAAGATAAATAGGATAGTCATAAGTAATCATTAAGGGTTTACTCGCCGATAAGATTAGAACCAACGATAAATGACTTAATCTCGGTGCGTTGCATCGAACTATACACTTCATATAAAACTAGCAATAAAACAAGTGACAAACTACTTATCTATCAGGACAGGTCTTCTTATTGTTTCGTGTATTTATCTGTGTACGTGTGTGCTATTCGCTGATTCGTGCCTATTGGTTTAGTTTATTATTTAATTGCAACCAAATCGTGCCAGTCTCTCAGGCTGAACCCCCTTGCGTTAGAATAGGTTGTATAGCTAACTTAATTTATTAAAATACTGATTAGAATAACTAGATAATACGTTCCACTCTTAGTGATCGACACTCTACTTACCATTATATTCATACTGACCGGGTACACTGCTCGTTAAGTGTGTGTGTTATTGATAAGTCGGCTAAATATAAATTTAAAACTTGAGTAGGCATTAATACTGCTAAACCGCAACGACACATCGCACGCATCATTCTCCCACACCCTTTGCGTTGTACTCATTTTTAGTACACGATACCCCTAGTACACCCCTCAGAGCCTATCTTTTCATTTCTAACTTTAAGCATTTTACTTAAAGGAAGAATTTGTTTACACTCCACTTAAATGTACACCCAAATCGCCTTAGCCTACCTTGTATGCACTCATTTTTTAGTGCATTATTGTGACAACATTTGTTTAAACCCCAAGTTAATTATCTAATTGATTACATGGTTGCTAAGTCGAGTCATATCCTTGTACATATTGTTTTGGGACGAATGGGACTCATGGGTAAAGTACTAGTGTAATGGAGTAATGGGGAAGAACAACATTATTACCCCCATATGTGCTAAATATTTTAAAAGTACTCCAAGTGTTTCGATTATCTTAATTCGAGTCATTAGAATAGTTAATTGTAAAGTTATGTAAAAGTTCAAGTGTAAGGGGAGAACCGAGGCCCCTATGATGTATTATTTTGGATGGTAGGGCAAGAGTGTATGGCAAAAAAAAAAAAAACATACGGACTACCATCCCTTTTCATTTTATGTTTATTTTATCTTTTTGTTATTAGCTTAAGTCGAGTCTAGTCTTGGCTTAGCAACGCCATATTGTACATGTAATTAATCAAGATCTTTAACTCGCCACCAGTAAAATATCCTTTATCCAACAAAACCGTGTTTATCATATCCCTACACCTAACGTTATAACCCATTTAAAAGCCCTCTTTGATAGTTTATCTTAGGTGCTTACGCCTAGTGGAGGAGGTTTTTGATCCTTTCCCAAGCCTATGGTAATCTATTTGCTATGACAGGTAGTGAGAGATATTATTCATTTTCATTTATGAGATATACTTTTATGACACCTGAGAGATGTGAGTATCTAAACACTACTTGTGAGGTGCTAGTGTGTAATCTCCGTGCTTATTATGATTAAAGTGGAATGACTATTTGTTGTAATTACTTTGATATTAGCGTTAAATGACCCCTAACTTGTATTTTGATTAGAATAAAAGCGCATTTGCTTGAGGACAAGCAAATCTCAAGTGTAAGGGTATTTGATGAAGCGAAAAGTGTACCGCTTTTAGGGGGTCATTTAAGCCCTAAATCGTATTTATTTGATCAAATATTGCCCTAAATCGTTCCTTTTGTCATTTTAGGTACTTTGGAGAAGAAATCCGGAAAAGGAAGCATTTTGGACGTTTTTGGAGCATAAAAGTGAAGAAAACGACAAAGTCTCAAAAATCTGCTGGAAAGTACCTGTGACGGCGTCAAGCCCTAGTGTGACGTCGTCAACCCTTGATAAGCCAGAGAGGATTTTGGAAGATTAAAGGGGGACGGCGTCAAGAAGGTCGTCAAGCCTTGATAAGCCAGAGAGGATTTTGGAAGATTAAAGGGGGACGGCGTCAAGAAGGCCATCAAGAAACCCTAACCGCGGCGAGGTGACGGCGTCACGACCCAAAGGGTGACGCCGTCAGATCTGTTTTCCTATATATACTTTCATAATTTTTAGTCATTAGTGTGCAACTTTGTGAGGAGAAACCCTAGACGATTTTTCTGCCATTTTTAAGGGTTTTATACCCTTGGATCTCCCATGTTCAATTGAAGATAAGTAATCAATTAATCATTCAATATGTCTATGTGTTGTTTGATTATATCTTGTTCTTGTCTTTTATTTAACATGCTAGGCTAGATTTATCTTGTGTTTGCTTAGATCTAATGAAACCTAACTATTGATTATGGGTTGTTGGTGTGTTATTAATTGTATTGGATGATTGTTTATCGATGTTAGGCTTAAGAAAACTGGCTAACCTCCTATACGGTAACTTGCTTGAACGTCTTAAGAAACATGAACCAATGCATACTAAGGTTTTTATGGTTGTATTTAATGCATGAGCGAATTCTAATGATCCCATGTTAGGAGCTTCTTAGCCGGCTCGACATAGGAGTGAAGTAGGAGCTTGTAGAGTTGGGGAAGTACGTACGCCACCCCACGATTGGTATTAAGGAATACACCCGTCATCCACGCAATTAATACACACTAATCAACCGGTAAAAGATAGTTAGGGAGTAAGGAAATCTAAGTAAACACATTTCTCTCCATATAAGTTCCACAACCTTTTCATTTTCAGTTATTTTATTTTATTTGCATTTGTAGTTATTTGGGTTAGTTGACTAGCAACTAATTCCGCCCACTCCTTCAAACCCGAGATTTTACTTGCTTTCATAAAAATATAAAATCAAAAAGAATCTTCCCTCACCCTTAGACCTATTAGAGTAGTTTTTTTTTTCAATCCTAACGACACTATTCCCCTAGAGAACGATCAATCCCACGGTACTTGCCACTTCATTATACTACATCGGTCAGGTACACTGCCTGGTGGGGATTGCAAGCCTCTCGAGAGGTAAAACCTGTTGTAAGGTCGCAAAACCACGCATCAGCAAGAAAATCAGTTTCTTCATCAATAGAATACATAACAACACGTTGAAAGGTATCATCTAACAAAAATGTTTCATTGTATAACTTAGGATTGTCTTTGAGTGCTTTGTGTGAATTATGGGGTGTGTCACTTCCAAGTGCAAAACTTACTCCTTTAGGACTTGGTTTCACAGTTAGTTTTTGAATTTGTGTTACAGAATTACCCGTTTTATACACAACATTTTGAAATTCTTTGATTTTGGTTTCCAAATCCAGAATTTCCTCAAGATATGAGTCAACACGTTTCCTAGTGGCTTGCTTTTCGTCAAGAAGATCCTGCTGAGATGTTGAAAGCTCTGATTGAGTTTTTAACAACTCTGAAGTTAAAGCATCAATTTGTTTTTTGAATGCAAATTGATCCTTTTCTTTTTGAGAGAGAAGCTCAGCTTTGTCAACGGTTAGCTCACGAACTTGACTTTCTAAATTTTGAACTTTTACGTACTCTTGTTGGAAAGCAATTTCAAAACCTTTTTCACGTTTATCTTGTTTTAGATATCCTGAAAGTTGTAGTTTATAGCACTCATTGTCCTTTGTTAACAACGCAATCTTTTCTTTCAGATTTTTATTGATTTCATTGCATTTTTCAATTTGTGATTGGGTGGTCATTAACAAGGCCTGAAGCTCTGAATCTTGATCAGTCAAAGGATCATTTTGTTCAAGATAATCCAAATTTTCATCGTCAATCGAATCATCAAATGAAACGACGGTTTTATCATCATCAAATGATACAACAGTGTTTATTTGATCATCTGATGGAGATGAGAATGATGAATCATGTTGAACAGAATTGTCATTTGTAGATGAAGATGCAGATGGTGAAGCAATTTCATGTATAAGACATTGTGGATCAGGTACCTGAGATAGACCATCGGTGTCATAGACCGGGCATGTCTCGGACATGTTCATCTCTTGCATGTTTGCCATGAGCATTACTGCAGCATTTGCCTCAAGATCTTCCATCTCATCATCAGATGCAGCATTTGCCATGAAGCTTTGTTCATTTTGTGTCACCATTCCTGCTGCCTTTTCATCTTTAAGCGCCATCAGAAGAGCTTCCTTGTGATATGCACTGCCCATAGTACGAGGCTTTGGACAAGCATTTGCCATGTGACCATTCCCACCACAATTGTAGCATGTGATTGAAGTATTTGCAATGCCTTTCTGTGCATTCCCAGTCATCTGATTTCTGCTCTGAGTATAACCCACACTGTTCCTGTTACCCCCTGCTGAACTGAACCTATTCCCTCATGACTGAAACCTTTGAGAGCCGTAGTTTCCACTGTTTCCTGAACCAGATCTGCCCGAAGACCGATTCTGAATTTCTACTCTACCATCATTAATAACAGCTTGATTCCTGGTGTTGGAAGATGAACGAAGACGGTTGTTGGATTTGCTGAACTTGCCAAATGCCTTAGCAATTAATCCAAATGCTTCATTAAGAGAGTTGAATGCATCCTCCTCTTCATCATAATCAGCGTTTGAGTACAACATGGAATCTGAGTTGTTATATGGAACCATTTGATTGTCAGAGTATTGTGATGGTGCTTCAAATGGGATGATTTGGTTAGAAGGTTGTGGTGAAAAACTTGGTTGGAAAGATGATTGACCAAATTCCTGGTTTGGTAGTGAAAAGTTGGATTGAGCAACGAGAGCTAGTGAGTTAGGTGTTGGTGCTGGGATGAAACCGCCTCGTGCTGCAACTTCCTTATCTACCTCAGATTGATGTTGTTTCAGAAAGTCATACATGAGTCCATACTTGACCTCACCAATCTTCTTAGTTTGCCGGACAAATGTTGCATATTTCTGCCATTTTGGTCCAAGGCAACCCAGAAATTTTGAATTGATAGCAATCTTAGGTAACTTGATGTCATGACGATCGAGGTCATTTACAACATTTGTGAAACGGTGGTAGTATGATTCAATTGTCTCCCCTGGTTCCATGATGAAATTGTTATATTCCATGTAAAGCTTTGACTCAAGGTCTTCTTGATTTAACTCAGTCCCTTCCATGAGAAGATGCACATGTTCCCACATGTCTTTGGCAGTCTTTTAAGCATCAATACTTCGGTAAATAGGATTAGGAATCCCCTGAAGTATGTAAGACATTGCCAATTGATTTGCCTCTTGTTGCAATGTTTGTTCATTTGTGTAGTTAGCGACAACAATGGGAGTTGATGTTTCATCTCTTTCTGTGGTTCCTGGAACAACATTTACTGGAAGTGGAAAGGGTCCATCTTCAATGGCTTGCTTAAGATATTTCCCATGGGGTTTGCGGAGTTCAATGAATCTGAGAAATCTACTAGCCCACTACACATAGTTACCAGGTGTCAGCATAGGTGGAGTATCTTGATTTCCAGCTTCATGTCGGGATTGCTGACTGCTGATTGCCTTACAAATCTTGTTAAACCAATGTGGTTCTCTGGAGTAGGATGGATTGTTCAGCATTTGATTCTGTTGCATGATTTGTTGTGGGGATACTTGTGGTGGAGGAATAAATTGATGTTGTTGCACATATGCATGATGTTGTGGATATTGTTGAGGAAATTGTTGTTGTTGTTGAGAGTATTGTTGTTGTTGAGGATATTGCTGTAGCTGGTAGTAGTAATTAAAGTGTGGTGGTTGAGACATCTTGTAGTAGCTTGAAACGGTTAAGGATCTTTAAAGGATAAAGACGGTTGTTGTTTGGAAGATTAGAAACTTGTAAGAAATCCAAGAAAAATTTTCTCGTTCGATCAGGTAATCACGTTCGACTAAGTTCGTTCGATCAGGTAATCACGTTCGACTAAGTTCGTTCGATCAGGTAATCACGTTCGACTAAGTTCGTTCGATTAGGTATTCTCATTCGACTATCTCGTTCGATCAGGTAAACTTGTTCGACTAGTTCGTTCGATTAGGTATTCTCGTTCGATTAGAACTGCTCGTTCGATTAGGGTTGCTCGTTCGATTAGGGTTGCTTGTTCGATTAGGGTTGCTTGTTCGATTAAGGTTGCTTGTTCGATTAAGATTGCTCGTTCGATTAGGTTACTTCGTTCAATTAAATATCTCGTTCGATCAAATTTGCTCGTTCGATCAAGTAAGTTCGTTCGATCAACAAGCTCGTTCGATCAATTGGAAGAGTAAGTCTAACTCGACTACCCTTTTGCTCGTTCGACTGAATGCTCCTTCGATGAAGTATCCTCCTTCGATCACCCTGCTCGTTCGACTAAAACACCTCGTTCGACTACCCTTTCTCGTTCGACTAAAATACTACGTTCGACTACTCAAGCTCGTTCGACTAAACCCCTCGTTCGACTGATGAACAGTATTAACTCGGATGAACAGTAACTAGTCTAACAATTCGGATTTCTTAATTTTTTCTTAGATCTAACCTTCTAACAACCTAAATTACCCCTAGGCGAATGATACCACTTGATGTTTTATACTTTTATGAATTAAGCTACCACTAATTACCTACTAGATCTAGAGAGAGAAAGCTAGAGATAGAAAGAGATGGAAGGGAGATGATTACACACACTTACTAATAAAACTTCTTAATTCATCAACCAATAACCCTTTCCCTAAGGAGAGAAGGGGTATTTATAGTTTTACATGGTAGAGGGCTTGTTGCCCTAATTACATTAACAATACTTAATAAAACAAAATAAAGTAAATAAACGACACAGCCCATGGGCCTTCTACACGGGCTGGGCCTAATAACAAACCTAAAGGCTTGAGCAACCTTAATACAACATGATCAATACTTGAATAATACAAAACTGTTTCCCAACACTGGTCTATCACATGTTCAATTTGTTGAAAAACAAAGAAGAATAAACAGTAAAGCTGGACTAGGTTATTGTGTTGAGGATAGTAGTTCAGATGAGATTCCACCTAGTGATAAGGAACCAGTTAGTTCAGAAGAGATCTCAACTAGTGAAGATGAACTTACTAGCTCAGAAGAAAACACATCTAGGAATGAGGAACCAATTAGTAAATCACCTCCTGAGTTTAAGAAAAATAAGGAGTATCACTCAGTTCCTGCACCTACAGGTAGGCTTCAACCACCTAGGACAGATGTTTCTTGTTATGGTGTAGACAACCTAGAGTTTAGGAAGAAGCTTACTGGTCAATCTAGTTCTGAGAAACCCAAGGATGATTTTCAAAGGGGTAATGATCAAAAGTTTCCTACAGCCTTTCAAAAACAAGCAGTACCTCCAAAATCTTTTCAAAGTACTGATAGACATTCAGCAGTACCTCCAAGAGAAACTTTTCAAAATACTGCTAACTATAGGAAACCTTTTAATCATAAAAGAGGATTTGGGAATATGGAGCGAAAATTATGTTATGTATGCTATAGTCCTGATCATTTGATTAAGCACTGTGACTTTCACTCAGAATATTTAAGTCAGTTCCCAAAGAATAGACCTGCCAACCATAAGCCAAGGGAGACTAGACAGTTTGGAATCACTCAAATAGGGTTAACCATAGTAATTTCTCTAAAGATTATAGGTACCCTCACCAGAAAAGACCTTTTTCAAAACCATCAGTACCCTCAAGTACTGATAAGTCTAAGGTTTCTCAAGCAGTACCCTCTAAAAGTACAGCTAAGTTTTCACCTAATCATGGTACTGCTAACACTCTTTCACATAAAAGACCTAAGAGATTCACATCATATAAATCTAAAAGGTCTTACACCTCAAGCAGAGTACCTAGGTCAGAGAAACCTAAAGTCAAACGAAATTGGGTTAAGAAAGAAAGTACTGATGGGGAACAAGCAGTACTTTCATCAAATAAGGGTGAAACAGGGAGTGTTGTTGATAATACAACACAGGACATGGGACCAAAGCAAATAATCATTGACCATGCCTTCAAAACCAGTGGAGATTACATACTAAAGGAATTCAAGTATGTCACTCCACAAGGGGAACACAAGTCAGTAATGGCTTGGGTTCCTAAAAGAAACTAACCCTTTTCTTTTACTGTGCAGGGCAACCCAGAGGAGGAGCTTAAAGATCATATTATTGTTGATAGTGGTTGCTCTGGCAGCATGAAAGGGGACAAGGAGATCCTGTCAGATTTTAAGGCATATTATGGAGGAAGAGTTGCATTTGGTAATGATCCTGATGGAGGGAGAATCACTGGCAAAGGAACCATCAAGGCTGGATGTATTGATTTTGAGAATGTTAGATATGTGAAGGAGCTCAAGTTCAATCTTTTTTCAGTTTCTCAGATTTGTGACAAGAAGTACCCCATTCTGTTCACTAATACAGAATGTCTTATTCTCTCTCCTGAGTTCAAGTTTGTTGATGATCACTTGGTAACCTTGAAAGTACCAAGAACCAATGATGTGTACAGTTTAGACTTAAAGAGTCTCAATTCTGCTGGAAGAGCAACATGTTTAGTAGCCAAGGCATCATTGGAAGAAGCACATCTATGGCATAGAAGACTAGGTCATGTAAATTTCAAGAACATCAACAAGCTGGTCAAAGGCAATTTAGTTAGAGGTTTACCTTCCAAAACATTCAAGACTGATCATTCATGTTTGGCTTGTAAGAAGGGTAAACAACATAAAGCTTCATGTAAAAAGCTTGAGGACAGAGTTATTAGAGAACCTTTGGAGTTGCTACACATGGATCTGTTTGGACCAGTTTCAGTAGAGAGTTTAAACAAGAAGAAGTACTGCTTGGTTGTGACAGATGATTGTAGCAGATTTAGTTGGGTCTTTTTCTTGGGATTCAAAGATGAAACCTTTGATGCTATCCACGACCTGATAGTAGCCCTTGAAAATCAATTGAGACTCAAAGTAAGAGGTATTAGATGTGATAATGGAACAGAATTCAAGAACAAGCATATGGATGAATTATGTGCCAAGAAAGGGATCAAGAGAGAGTTTAGCATTGCTAGAACTCCACAGCAGAATGGTGTTGCAGAAAGAAAGAACAGGACATTGATAGAAGCAGCTAGAACAATGCTTGTAGATTCACAATTACCTATTCTCTTTTGGGCTGAAGCTGTAAGTACTGCTTGCTATGTTTTAAATAGAGTATCAGTAACTAAACCTCAGATGAAGACACCATATGAGCTGCTCATGGGAAAGAAACCAAACATTCATTTTCTAAAACCTTTTGGCTGTCCTCTGACTATTCTAAATACCATTGATTCTCTGGGAAAATTTGATGGTAAGTCAGATGAAGGATATCTATTAGGTTACTGTACAAATAGCAAAGGTTTTAGAGTATATAACAGGAGTACCAAAAAGGTTCAAGATTGTCTTCATGTTGAATTTTTGGAAGATAAAGAACCTCAGAGAGGAAAAGGTCCTGATTGGATGTTTGATCTTGATCTCAAGTTCACTCCATCTATGAATTATGTGCCTGTTAGAGAAGAAAATCAAGCTAATCACAAAGAAGATGATTCACAGTACATTGTTCATGGAGTCAATGTTAGACCAGAAGATGTTCCTGATAAAGAACCTGCAGTTACTAATAAGGAACAAAGTACTGCTCAACCAACCAACACAGTATCTGATGAAGATCAAGCCATACAAGATGAACTCAATAGGATGCTTTTTCAAGAAACTATAGCAAAATCCTATGAAGATGAACAAAGGAGGGCTTATGATGCTGCAAAGAAAAAGGGTACATTCAAAGATACTGCTCACAGTACTTTTGATCAAAGTACTGATGATACTTTTGACAGTACTTCTGGTGTGTTAGAACCATCAAATTGGAGCAATGATGATGATTCCAATGTTGATGATGATGATTTGGATAATGCTAACATTCCTGGGTTAGAAGAAATTGATGATGAGCTCAATCATGAAGGTATTTTCTCAACTACCAATGAAGAACCTGATTTTACTAATTTGGAATCTGATCTTCCAGTTCCACCAACTCCTACATTGAGAGTTCATAAAGCTCATCCTCAAAGCAATATTATTGGATCACCCTCTTCAGGAGTGGTTACAAGAAACAAAGTTAAAGGTCTCTCTAAGCAACATACTGCTTTACTTAGCTTTGTTTACAAACAAAACAGGATGAATCACAAGGATCAACAAACATGCCTGTTTGCTTGTTTTCTATCTCAAACTGAACCCAAGAAGGTAGCTCAAGCTTTAACTGATGAAAGTTGGGTTGAAGCTATGCAAGAGGAGCTTCTACAATTCAAGCTTCAAGAGGTCTGGGTATTATGTGATCTACCAGATGGCAAGAGAGTCATTGGTACAAGATGGGTTTTCAGAATCAAAAGAGATGAAAGAGGGAATGTTATCAAAAATAAAGCTAGATTGGTTGCACAAGGATATCGACAAGAAGAAGGAGTGGACTATGATGAAGTGTTTGCTCCTGTTGCAAGAATAGAGGCAATAAGGTTATTTCTTGCCTTTGCGTCATACATGGGATTTCCTGTCTACCAAATGGATGTGAAAAGTGCCTTCCTTTATGGCACAATTAATGAGGAAGTTTATGTTAAACAACCTCTTGGTTTTGAAGATCCTGCACATCCAAACAAAGTCTACAAGGTGATCAAGGCACTGTATGGCCTTCATCAAGCTCCCAGAGCTTGGTATGAGTGCCTCTCTAATTTTCTATTACAACATGGTTACAGGAGAGGAGCAATTGATAAGACTTTGTTTATCAAAAGAGATAAGAAGGACATTATGTTAGTCCAAGTCTATGTGGATGATATTATCTTTGGAGCCACGAAGAAGACTATGGTGAAAGAATTTGAAGAACTTATGCAGCGGGAGTTTCAAATGAGTTCTATGGGAGAATTAACTTTCTTTTTGGGGCTTCAAGTTAGACAAACAAGAGATGGAATCTTCATTAATCAAGAAAAGTATGTTGAAGACATACTTAAAAGATTTGACCTTCCAACTGTCAAGCCTGCCACCACACCCATTGACAATAATAAACCATTAGGCAAGGATGAAGATGGAAAAGCTGTGGATGTGAAGCTTTACAGATCTATGATTGGTTGTCTTATATACTTGACTGCATCACGGCCTGACATCATGTTTGCTGTATGCTTATGTGCAAGATATCAGGTTACACCCAAGGTTTCTCATATGTATGCAGTCAAGAGGATTTTTCGATATTTCAAGCATCAACCAAAGTTAGGATTATGGTATCCTAAGGAGTCACCTTTTCACTTGGAAGCTTTTTCAGATAGTGATTATGCAGGAGATAACTATGATAGAAGATCAACCACTGGAGGATGTCAATATCTTGGAAAAAGATTAGTCTCATGGCAATGTAAGAAACAAACAATTGCAGCAACCTCCTCTACTGAAGCAGAATATGTTGCTGCTGCAAGCTGTTGTGGACAAGTTTTGTGGATGCAGAATCAACTCTTGGATTATGGATACAACTTCAAAAATACTCCTATCAACATTGATAATGAGAGTACCATCT
Source organism: Artemisia tridentata subsp. tridentata (assembly GCA_021014915.2). Lineage (NCBI taxonomy): Eukaryota > Viridiplantae > Streptophyta > Magnoliopsida > Asterales > Asteraceae > Artemisia > Artemisia tridentata. The sequence continues at coordinate 219,951,860 of CP139501.1, read as the reverse complement.
GTATTGTGAAGGATCCAATTTATCACTCCAAGACCAAGCATATTCAGATTAGGCATCACTTTATTCGGGATTGTTATGAGCACAGGCTTATAAATGTGGTCAAGGTTCACAGAAATGACAATGTAGCTGATCTACTCACAAAGGGATTTGATGTTTCAAGATTCAACCACTTAGTTGTGAGCATTGGGATGATTAACTACTAGGCTACATTTGAGGGGAGGCTTTAGTATTAGTTAGTATACTTTCTTTCAGTTCTTAATGAAAGTATTCACTTTTTAGTATTTTAGTTTATTTTAGTACCTATGTTGTATTTGAGGGGAGGCAACATAGTTATTAGTTATAACTTATGCATGCGCCATCATATCAGTTCTTGGATTAGTTTGAAGTTTATTTGGATTGTTTAGAAGTATAAGAGGATGGAAAGTACTGGTTTTCTATACAAAGTACTGTTCTTGCAACGTACTGCTCCAAGGTACTGCTTTGAAGAGTACTGGTTAGGTGGAAGTACTGCTTACGTGGAAGTACTGTTCCAACGGTAAAAAATGTGGGGTTACAGTTAATTAATTCATTCGGGAGGAGGTAAAAGCCAACTACAACGGTAACTCTAATAATTAGGCTTTGATTTTTTAAATCTTACCCATATTTACCCTATCCCATTATACCGATTTTCACTCTTCACTTTATTCTTATCCATCCATTTATTCATTCGATATCTACAATTCTAATAGCAATACCTTCGCTTAACACATTCTTTCCCTCTTCACAATCAATGGCTACCCGTGATTTCTGTTCTATGCATAACGTGGTCGCGAACTTGGATAAAACGGCAAAGAATGTTTATTTTCATGCGATAATTGATTTCTTGACTGGGTCATCAATCAATTATGCTATTTTGGTAAACCCTGATGTAATTGGACCATGGATTCAACAGTTTTTGTCTACTACTAAGTCTGATGCACAAGATGGTGTTCCTTTTATTCGTGCTAAGGTTGCTGGTCGAGCAATTAGGATTACTGAAGCTTCAATTAGGGAAGATTTGCAGTTTAATGATGCAGGGAGTGCTATTCATTTTGAAAGACAAGAGCTTTGGGATACACTCAGGGATATTGGGTATGAAGGTGATCTCACCATTCTTACTTTTCAGAAGCCATTATTTAGTCCGCATTGGAAATATCTCATACATGTTCTACTTCACTGCTTGAGTCCTAAGAGTACTTCATGGGAGCAGTTTGGTCAGAATGTTGCTTCTGCATTGGTGGGTTTAGCTACAAATTGTCCTTTCAACTTTTCAAGGATGATTTTTGATGGAATGCTCTCACACATCACTAATGGTTCACCATTCTTGATGTACCCGAGGTTTATTCAGGTATTCTTAAACAAACAACTTGAGGGTATTTTTAAACCTCAAAGTTTTCTACCTACAGTCACACTTCCACCAAAGGTCTTTACATTCATTGCTAAGAAGGGTATCAAGTTCTCTGGGAGAAATACACCTTTGACAGCCAATATATTGGAAGTTGCACAAGCAGTTAGGGATGCAGAGCAAGAGCAAGAACAAGAGCAAGAGGAATCCTTTGCATCAGCAATTAATGAGCAACCAGCTTCGAGAGAAGATAGTGCTTCTCAACATACTGCTTCTCAACATATTGTTTCATCTCCAGTTGCTGAACCATCTCCACAAAGTGCTGCTCAGGGGAATTCATCTCAAGATGCGACTCCACCACCAACTCCCAATGATTATGCTTCCCCAGATAGGCATCAAACATCTGAAGAAGATGAGGGAATGGTTGAGGATGTCTTGACCAACTATGAGCTTTCAAGGGAATTAAGGAGGCTCAAGAAGGTAACTGAGGATCAAGCTGATCAGATATTGGATTTGACAAGAAAGTTCAGACGATTAAAGAGGTTTGTTTAGCCATTAATAAAGCACCACAGGTTGTGGGTAAAGTCACAGAAGAAGACTGGTCAATACTCAAAGAAGTCTAAGTCAAAGAAAAGAAAGATCAACAAGCAATCTTCATTCCAATTGGGGAGGAATTTAGAGAATTTAAATGAAGATACTGAGTTCAATGAAGATACTGGGCTTTATAATGATACACCACTTGAAGATATTCCTCATGAAGATACTGTTGAGAGGAAAAGTGATGAAACAGAGCAGATCAACATTGAAGATGCTGCTGTTGAAGTAAAAAGTGGTGATACTGAGGAAGTGGATTTGGAAGGAACTGATGCTGAAAGTACTGCTCTTCAAGGTACTGCTCATCAAGGAACTGTAAGACAAGTAATGATTACACCAAGAACTTTGGATTTTGAGGAAGATGTTGGTCCCTCAAACCAAGTTCAAGAGGAAGTTGGCCCTTCCAATCCAGTTCAACAGGAAGAAGAAGTTTGAAAACATACTGAAAGTGATGATGAGACCATTGCTGACATCATGTTGAATATGTCTAGACCAAGAGGCATAAGTATTCTTGATGTTGAACAACAACCTCATACTTCTTCTCAACCTACCCAGGAATTAGATCCAAAAGACAAAGGTAAAGGGATCATGGTAGAAACTAAGAAGAAGAAGCTCACCTTGAAAGATCTAAGAGCTATTCAGGATGCTAAAAATGAGGAAGCTGCAAGGAAATTACAGTCTGAATTAGATGCTGAAGAGTCAAGGAAACTTATTATCAAACCTAGAAGGCCACAAAGTAAAGCTCAAGAAAGAAATTCGATGATGGCTTATCTCAAAGGAAGAGGATATACAGGTTTGGTAAAATTGACACATTTAGAGATGAAGGATTTGTATGATGCTGTTAGGGAAGCTGTAGAAAAAGATCTTGCAAGTATTATTTCTTTTGATTCATTCAAAGATAAGAAGCTTGAAGATAGTAGAAAGGAAAGAGTTGTTACAAGGAGCTTAAAGAGGAAAAGAATAACAACTGATGAACAGTCATCAAAGAAGTTCAAGGATTCTATTGAATTAAAAGTAGACACAGCTGATGAGCTAAGAAATTACTTGAGAGTTGTTGACTTTGAGCATCCAAAATCAAAAGAAGTTGCAGACAAGAAGTCCAAGATTTCTACATTCTCAGTTGTAGATTTACAAGAAGGGGACTACTTGATATTTCATAGACAAAATGGAAGCTTTAGAGTATTCAACTTGTTATGGGATATTTTACATCTGATAGACAGAGAGGATTTGCTTCAGCTATATCTACAAGTGCAGACTTATTTTGAACATATTCCACCACAAGGAGTGGGTTTGGTTCTGGTAGGAGATCTCACAACCATCTGGGAAACAGAAGAGACAAGTGATAGTGCTCTCTGGGAAAATCAAGAGGATTGGGAAATTAACAGATGGAGGTTCTTTGAATCAGTGGGAATACATGTTTTGGAGCTAGAAGATGGAACGATGATCCACATGCTAGCAGAGCAAAGATATCCACTTACTAGAGATCTGATGATCAGAATGCTAGATTATGGCATGGAAGTGGAAGAAGAAAGTGAAACTGCATTGATGGTGATTGGATTATTCATCAAATGGACAATGCTAGCTGAAGATTGATGCATAACAACTGGTATGATATTTATAATATAAATCTTTTGAAACATAAGTACTTTATTTAAAAGTACTGCTTGACAAACAGTACTTTCTCAAAGTACTGCTTGCAGCATGAAACCAGTAAAGTTTTTAAAATCAGTGATTTTTGAAAAATGCAAAAACATTTTGAAGCACAAAGATTTAAACAGCAACAAATGGTATTCAACTCACCATGTTTAAGTAAACAAGAAAGAGTTTGACTCATCATGAGGGTACGGCTCTGATGTGATTATCAAATCCATTTTTAGTTGACAATTTTCTAAAAATTGTATGGTCATCAACTCACCATATCTATGATAGTGAAGAGTTGGCTAGCCTACAAGATAATGGCTTGTGGTAAAGGCTGTGGAAAACCATTGTATGGTAATTAGTTCACCATGGTAGTGATTGTACTAAAAGAACTAGCTAGTCCAAAAGCAAACGGCTATTGGTAAAGACTAATCAAATCCGTTGATAGCTGATGATTTGCTAAAAATCATATGGTTATCAATGTACCATGGTTCTTAAACCTAAACATTGGCTACTCCAGAGTTAATGGCTTTGGTAAAGAGACATCAAAATCCATTAAGTTTTCAATGACTCACCTCTCATAGGAGTTAACACACCTGGAAGTGATGAGAATAGTATGAAACTTTTAAGATCTGATGTACCTATTGCTAATATGATGCTGAGTTGCTGAAAAGATGTGTTACTGAAAAGATCTGTTGCTGATAAAGATTGCAGTTAATGATTACTTTGATGATGATAAAACAAACATGAGACAGAAGTTAATGATACAGTCTTTCCTTGAAGATAAAAATGTTGAAGTTAAAGAAATACACAGGAACTTGAAATCAAGCAAGTGGAATTCAAGTTAGGGGAGGATTGTTGGGCTACAAAGTACTGCTACATGAAGAAAGTCAAAGTAATGCTCGATAGAAGTCAAAGTACTGCTCATGTTTTAAAGAAGTCAAAGTACTGCTAAAGATAAAGGACTGTTATGCAAATACGTTTAAGGATTAATGTGTAATTCTAGAATGTTCATAGAGTTATTATTAGACTATAATTAGAATTACTTGTCGTTCAAGTATTGTAAACCGACTAGGGTTTTCCTTGTGCCTATAAAAGGATCCCTAGGTTGGCATTAGACGTATGAGTTTTTAGAGAAAAGTATTAGTCGATTATTAGAGTATTAGTGTTTAGAGTTTGTTAGTGAATCTGTGTAAAGTAAGCAGGTTCAAGGTTTAATATAATCAAAGTTTTGTGTTAATTCTTCTTAGCTTTGTTGAAGTAGATTCCGCATACTTAACAAAGTATATCAGCGTTTCAATATTTGTAGTTTTGGATTTATCCAAGGTTGCTAAACCCTTAGACAAGCTACAAGTTAGTTTGGTCAGAGTATATCGATCCAACATAACCAATTAACCACTAATTAAAGGTTACTTACTTGCAAGGATTCATTGCTAGGCTTAACTCTTGGAGTGAAATCCTTATCTTTTCTTCTTTGATCACCTAACTTCATTTCCCTCTCTTTTTCCCTTGTAAAACCGGCCTCCCACTCTCCTGGATATTATAGAGAGATCTAGAATCTCCTAGGTTATAATAACTAGTCACAAGTTTGGCCATTTGGCACATTTAGTCCCTTAAGTCTCATTCCTTCTATTTTGGCCAAAACTAACTTATAACACCTTTAGTCTATTACAACTTTAGCCCCCCTTAGGTCTATTCCTTTCTATTTGTGCCTCATAATACTTTCCAATATTATACAATACATTTATATAGCCATATTATACATACTTTGACTATCTGGTTTGACCGCTACAAAACTCCCGTTGAATAACCAATCACATTAAGCCTTATTCAACTCATCTAGAGTGGGGTCTAGTTGTATACGGGAAATGGGTCTAACAATTCTATCCCCCTTATTTAGATTTCGTCCCCGAAGTCTATCATCTATTACTAATAAAACTTACTCGCATAATACACATCATTCCTAGCACTTTCGATTCTCAGTTATTTGGTTGCAACGATCTAAGCGATCTTGAGACTCTATGCATACAATAACACATCACATGGCCTTAATCCACATTACTTCTCGCTTACTTTTATAACCATATAACTCTTACTTAGCTTATTACCTATCACGAGGCATACTCACTATAACTAGTTATCAATCCAATCCATTCTATTACCGTAACCTCACCTTCTCACTTGCTTTATCCTATATTCTCATTCTTTGACTACATGTTACTTGAGAAAATTGTACTATTTGACTCTACATAAATATACTTGGCTAATACTTTCACCTTCTATCAACACCACTTAACCATTTCTTTTACGTTCTCTTTCAACACCTCGTTTCTTCTACTTACATTTATATATATTCTCGTTTAATATTATAAATCTTATAGGAATATTCCATACTTTGACTTTATAACGTCATACCTTTACATTGCCGTCACATTACCCATGCCACTTATCATCAATTATTTTTCTATTACTCACATTTTGTAACCCGCCACAATTGCATATTATAACCCTTTTTAAGCATCATTACAATTATTTAATTCCTACGACTTATACTTAACACTCAAACATAGGTTTCTCATAAGTCTCATTAAAAGACGTATTCTAATTTTAACCCGCCTATCTTAGTCCTTATAATTTCTAACTAATTATAGACTTCCGCTTTCTACTTCCCTAACCCTACTCGTGCCATGTCAGAAACACATAAGCCCACTCATTCATACTTCCTCATTTACATGGAAATGCGTCCCAATCGATGTAAATCAAGAAACATGAATTCGTGGTTACATATTCCCAACACAACACAAGTACTCCTACTTCCTAGTTTAACTTTTATTCTCTCATCCTTTTTATACTTCACATCTCCTTTTTAGACTTGGATCCATATTATTAACACATTCATTATGGGGATATTTTTATCGCCAAGGATGAAGGCAACCCCATTTACCGATGAAGGCAATACGTTTTATCTCGAAGGATCTTTAACATATCCCAAAGGATCCTTTAACATTCATTAGCTCGGTCATCCTGAAGGATATCATCTTTAACGTTCATCCCGAAGGATCATTAACATTCACACTTTATCACTTTAACAATGGGTCCAAGTCATAAGTACCTCACACATATTATTACATCCATTTATTTTAGTGAACGCAAGCGCATAGAGCATATGAGTCTGCTTATTATAATTACACATTTCTATGTGTTTTCACTCTTCATTCTAAATCCGTTTTAATCATTTTCACATCCTTACTTTACCCCTTAGCCTATCCGACTTTCTTCGCATTTAAACCTTACATAGGTTAATTACATTCCTTCGTTAGCATCATTCATTCTTTTGCATATTTTAAGTTATTAACACATTCTTATCATATTTAATTTTCTCATCACATACTTTCGTTCCTACTTGCACCCTTAACTCATCACATTCTCTTTCTCGTACCTTGTCTTACTTCTTTTACCTTTCACGGTTTATTTACCAACACTTTCGTTTTAATAATCACCGCTAATGGGGCACCTTAGTTGTGATAATAATAGTTTCAGGTCATTACCTTGACTTCATACATACTCATATCATTCTCACTTACATTCTTAACCTTTCGCATTCTTATTCTCATACCTTAACTCGTCTCATTACTTATCTATGCTTTTAGAGCAATGCCGATCTTGGTCATCATTTACATATCATTTTGCTTTAATCTCATTCTATATCATTTATTTTATTAGACATTTATCAATCAATACATCAAGTCATTCTCACCTTCATTACCTATCACCATAACATCGTTATCATTTCTATACATTCATGTACATACTCAATCCTCCTACCTACTCATCTCATTCTCATTTACGTTCTTAACTTATCGCATTTAACTTTTAGCATTCAAACTTTTTCGTTTAATTTCCATCCTTTATATACCAACACCCTTTATCACAACTTCACGTTCAAACTTAAACCTCAAGTACTTTACCCTACCATTATCCCGCCTCTATACCACTTTAACATTAGTCTTTAGTCACTAAATATAATGAGACCATATGTTGGTCACATTTCATGCCATCATTCCCTAACCTCATTCTTTAATCTTCAAGTCATTAAACACTTAATCATTAATTCGCTAGTTTCATCCTGCCTTTTCACGCTATACCTTAGTACGCTTAATATCATTTCGTTCCACTCTTAAAATGTTAGTACTTTAATTTACTTACTAACCCATCTCTAATACCACTTACCTTGTCTATTCACATCTTGCTATCTTTATACTCCTATAACATACAATCTTACATCAATTTTGATTACGTTTTTCTCATTGCTTACACACATCTGGCCTGCCACAGGGTTGCATCACATACACATTCTTATCATAAAACATATGCGTCGCTTATCACCTTAAGTCATATAAAGCATATTACCTAAACCATCTATAACTTAAACATATACTTAGAAAACCTTTAAATTTCATAAACCTATTATTCAAATTATATAATCAAACCTCTTTAATCCGACCTAACTTATTTCTTACATTCTTCAAACCATCAACTACCTGTCACCACCAATTAATAGCATCTAACTTACAAGTTTCGTTAATTATTCATCATTCGTGCTTTTGTCAAACTAATAATTTTCCGTTTTTTCCCTCTCCTTGCCTAACGCACTTTCAATCACTCGCCTATCACATTTCATTACTTTGACAAAATCTATATAATATTTGCCGATTTCATACTTTCATATTCATATATCATATTTCACCTTAATTGTCCCATTACATTTATCGTTTTATTGTCAACCCCAAATTGACTTCTTATTTTACTTTACATCTATACGTTATTTTAATGTATACCTACTTTAATCCCATTGACTCATCTAATTTGTATTCCCTTGCAATACTCTTCTTCTTTTTAGCACTTTATAATATGTATTCTTAAATCACCTTGCTCATGACAAAATCGCACTTAATACATAAACATCAAACACATTTATTCATACTTGATCTCATATATATATACATAATGTGTCACCAATTCTCAACAGTACATAATGGTCACAAATTCAGAGACCCTTCACCAGAAGTTGAAACTACTCCCTGGTATTCGTTATATCGGTTTTAGAGATGGTGTTTCAGTTTGAAAAACCCTTTACATCAGGAAAAAAAAACTTTTTCCTACGCCAGTGATGCAAGCAACATATTACTGAATGATGATGCTTTTTATAAGGCGAACTCTCTAAAGAGAACTAGGAATCATATATTTGGACCTTCAAGGAAATCAAGTTGTGATGCTTTAGGATATGATGAAAAGCTAGAGGTGTTTTTGGTAAAGAGAGTTGAAGATAGAGAAAAGGAAATCGACACATATCTCATGTTTGGTACTCTAGAGAAAAGAAGTGGTGGAGAAATCAAAACTCTTGAGAAATTAATTTGTGCATGTTGAACCCACTCTCATTTCCATACCATTTGTAGTGGAAATGATATTTCTCTGCCCATTGTGGAAAAAAAATTAATAAAAATATTAATCAAAGGAAATATAAAATAAGAACCAAGTGCTCGTCACATTCCACTTTATGTAAACCCTATCCCCCAATATTATTATCTTCACATTTGGGCCTCCATTTGTGCAGTGAAGAATAGTTACATCATAGTGCAATAGAGTTATAAACTTGCAATATATGATTGGGTTTTGTTTAATTATTACAAAAGTTATGTCTTTTTCATCTTGATTCATAATTTTGTTTAATATATTTTTTTTCCTTGAACCTATCATTTTCTGTTGAACGAACAAGTGAACAAATGGAGTTGGGAGATTTGAATTTATGCTTTTTACCAATTGTGATTTATAAATTTGATCAGTAAATTCCAGTTTGTAAGCATACAATGATTGGGTAATTAATTCGTTCATGAATCATCATTTATGAAATAAATAATCAATTTCTAGATCATGATGTTGGTCCCAATCTGGGTAAGTATTGTTGATTATTCGAATATGGAGAAGAAAGGAAAAGTTAATTTCGTTTATTTTTTCTTTCTACCAAACATAAGAAGTGATTTGATGCTAATTCTCGAGTCAATTCTTTATGGTTACCAAACACTATAATTTGTCATAATTCTCCATCAATTCTATTTCTCTGAATTATATTCTCTACTTCATTTTTAATCTCTGGAATTCTCTCTACCAAACGTGCCCTAAGAGTGTATTTGTTTTTACCAAAAATGTCTGAAACCGCCTCTGACGTCTTACCCATTCAGTCGTGGTTAGACACAGGGTTTTTTTTTTTATGTCAGACATAGTCAGATGTAATCATCTTATCGAGTAAGAGTTGGGGATTAGGTCTTGCTCTTAACCCTGTAAATAGGTCTGAGAAATCATTGTTTTTTTTAAGGATGAAAACACAGATCTAGTTGAAACAAATCTAAATGATAAAAAAGGGTTGGTTTTCTTCTCCTTGATTTTTGAAGCAAATCTATCTATCTATGTATAGCAAGAAAGAAATATGGGTGGTTGTGCTTTTTCTAACCGACAAACCAAACAATTTTCTTCTTCTTCTTCTTCTTTACAAGATTGTTGTTTCAAAAAATATATATCTTAGGTTCGTTTTTGTTAATAGAGTTATAGCATTTGTGGTAGAAAGAGAGAGATAATGAGAGAGAAAGGTCGAAGTCTTTGGTTTTCTTGATCTCATCTATCTATGTGTATGTATATAAAGACGACACCCACCTACCCTACTCAATTCATTATTATTTATTTTTATTTGTATAAATATCTTTAACAAAAGCATTCCTTCAAAATACAAAACCTAATCAACCGCCAAGCGCGGTGAGGCTTAAATTGTGTTGTTTCGGTAGTACAAACCATCTAACGAAAGGCGACATTTTATATTGTTTTCTTTTTTTGTAACCATGGTGTTTAAGCAATTTCTCGTAAGTGGTTTTTGCTTCGGTCCTACAGAGTCTCAGGCTTCTCCTGTGTCCCTTAGCTGAAATAAGACAAAGCACCGTTAGCTCGGCCCGGGTGTTGAATCCGAAACCAAGCTCCGGTGGAGAATAAGTATATGTTTGGAGAGAGATAAAGAGTAGTGAGGAGCGGAGTGTGTGAGATCGTGTGTCATCCACCGGGGTGAACGACTTTATTTATATTTGATGGCCCCTGTTTCATGACACTGGGACTAAGGATACGACGTTGTCGTCTTGGTAATAGTTTTTAAGATAATTTATTTAATGGTTTGTTATTGTGCTAAAATTATGATAAAATTGTCTAGTTTCATGTGTACACAAGCTACTTATTCATCGTAATGTTATGGTTTAAGATATACTAAAAAAATAGACAATTAAAATCATTCAAACTTATACAAAAACAAGCAACATTATTTCATTCAGATTCAGACTTTATAGCCACATATTACCATTAAGATGTGCTAGTCAGATTTAGACATAAAACATCTTAATTAAAACAAACACACCCTAAGCTAACTGATATAAACCCCAGTAAAATGGCACAGTCAAACATTAACAATGAGAGCTAGGATCCCATGCAATCTTATACTATCTTTGTTGTGGGATTTGCAGTTAACAGAGACCTGCATTCAGTCAGGGATACTCTCAGGGCACACTTTGCTTCCTATAGTGAAATCACAAGGGTGTTCATCCCTATAAATAATTCTGGTGGACTTCAAGATGTTGCTTTCCTAGATTTTACTGACGAAAGTGCATTCAACAAAGCTTTTAAGCTCACGGAACTAAAGTTAAGGGTGATAGCATCATGGTTAAACCAACACAGAAAAGTTGTAGCAGTAGACCTTTTCAGGGCAGCAGGGATGGTGGAAGGAGTGTTTTGGGAGTATTTGTTGATGCTAGTTTTGACAGTTAAACAAAAAGCTCTGAAACATCGAGTTTTGTTAAAGAACGACCGGCTTATTCTATCATCTAATAAATTCAAGTTAATAAAAATATCCTGTTTACTTATTTATTTAATATATTAATTAAATGCATATTTTAGAATTGGAAAAATATATAAGGATAAAATATGGAGATGACAATGAGACGGATATGTGGTGATGGCCTTCCCCATCCCCAAAAATCCTCATTGGGGATCTTATAGGGGTGCCTTACTGGGCCGAGATGCCCTTGTCCCATTCCCCAGTGGGGTTCTTATCGGGGTATTCTCTTTGGGCGCAATGCTCCACCAAACCCACACCATTCCCATTCATTATTATTTTTTCGCCATTACCAATATGATTTCAAGTAATAACTTGACGAATCTAGAACTCATTAATAATAGTTAAGCTCTAGCCTTAACAATTCTTCGACAACAATATTAAACATCAACAACGACAAGTCAAGACTGTCACAAATAACAACTTCTATTAAAAAGATGACACAAAATAAGCTTTTACAATTACAATTTGAAATATTCCAAAGAATAAAAACTAAAAAGTAGAAAAGATCATGTTTTTATAACGCAATCACAAACATAATACTATATGTATATTTGTACATATGTTTCGGGGTGGCGCGAAGCGAGGATGTTGTGCACCACTCCTCGCCCCAAATTCGATAAAATCCCCTTAAAGCCCTCAAACCCGCCCCATAACTCGATAAGCATATCTCGTCTCGCCTTAAAGTGCTCGGGTATTGTAGCATGCCCCATAACCCGATAAGAATGTCATTCCTAGTAAAATAAGTAAAGTGATAAGTTATTACTCCATCCGTCCCAATTTATTTGTACATTTTTGACGTTTTTAAGTCTTTTTTTTTCAACTTTGACATTAACTATTCTCTTTAGTGTTATATAATCTTGATGCAAAATATATGAATAGATTGGGTTTTAAATATATTTTCATTAGTATAATTTTCATCAAGTAGTATATAACACAAACAAAAATACTTAAGGTCAAAGTTGGGAAAAAAAAAACTTTAAAAAGTCAAAACTGGACAAATAAATTAGGGCGAAAGGATTATTTTTATTCGTTACAAGTGAACATATTCTTTTAGGCAAACTAAAATTATAATGTTAGCATTTACAAAATTATAATGTAAGCATTTAAAGGTTAGAGGGACTGACAGATCAAGTACAGGAGTTTGTGAAATGACTTTTTCGAATTGGTATGGTAAATTAGAAATGGCTAATGGTTTGAAAAGGCGCGACTCGCCACATTTTACTTTTGTAGGCATTCAACTTTTAATTTTTCTATTAAATTCAAAAACTAATTTAATCTTCTTATTATAGGCATATTACTGGGAGTGTTTGACGTGGCAAAGGTTAATTACCTTTATCTCGTTATGTATTAAAATAAACCGTTATAACATTTTCAATACACTTCAACGCCCCCTTTTTGAACCAAACACCTACTTTTATACTTCCATCAAACCTAATTAAATACTTACAAATCCTTCACCATCTTTTATCAATAATTCATAATAAACGGAATAAAAACTTACAAATCCACCACCATTTCCTGTATAATAAAGCATACAGAATCATACAAAATCTCAATGGGACGATATAACCAAGCACCCCCTATTTTTACAAAAGAGTCACCCCCTAGTGGGGGTAGCCTTCCTTTTTGTACTTCTTTTTTTTTTTTTTTTTTGTACTTTGTCCTTTTTTGTTGTACTTTTGTCTTGTAGTTTTCTTTGTACCTTTTTTTTTTTTTTTTTTTTTTTTTTTTTTTTTTTTTTTTTTTGTAATGTTTATTTTGTGTAATGTTTTTTTGTGTAATGTTTATTTTGTGTAATGTTTTTTTGTACATGTTAACGTTAACACATTAAACAACTACAATGTATTCGTCTAACGTGTTTCTATTTAATTAACACATTAAACAATAACACGTTAACGTTAACACATTAAACAAAACAACTGTTATTATTCAATTAAACAAGAACATTAACACATTATTTAATAATAACATCTACTACATGTGAAGATTATTAATGTCATCTAAAAGCTCATGTAGCATTGCACTCGACTGACATGTGTGATCCTCAGGATTCCTTGCCAATTCCAGTGATGCCTCGAGCGTCTTATTTCTTGTCATCAACATCTTGTTTTGAGACACTAACATCTTGTTTCTTGTTTCAAGCTGGTCAATCTTATAAGCTTGCTTGTCAATTTTATTATCTTTAGCAACGCAGTTTGAGCTCTGTGTTGAAGAAGAGGCTTGACTAAAGTACTTCTTTTGAAACGCATCCTTCCACATAAAGTACTGACACCCATAGTCATCTGTTCCTGACTGTTAAATGTTAAGAAAATAATAAAAAATGTATTATTAACAAACAAATAATTTACATAACTAAGCAAACGTATGATTACTTACCACTGAAAAAGGACATGCGTAATACGGTTGACCATAACTACCCTCTTTACGGGATATCCTCTCTATAATCAATCCTCTCTGACAGCGACACAAGAAAGGATTATTTTGTTCCACCTGGCCAAAGAATTAATTCAAATAATACAAACAGTTATTTACAACATAAATCAGTAATGTATTGTTAATTTAAATAATACAAACAGTTATTTACAACATAAATCAGTAATCATTCACAATGTTTTGTCGGTATAATTATTTACAACATAAATCAGTAATCATTTACAATGTTTTGTCTCTATAATTATTTACAACATAAATCAGTAATCATGTACTATGTTTGTGTTTGTATAATCTCATTATACAGGTGTAGTTGATCGTGATATAAAGTTTCCCATCCGGATGCAGCGGCAACTCTGTAGCACCTCCATTGTGGGTGAATAGTCGGAAATGGTGAGTTTTCGTCTAGCGTAAGATGAATGTAGTGACCACAATCCCCACTCCCCACACGGGCAATCACAAGGGGGCCAGTTCCTTGTGATAAATCTGGATCGGTAAAAAACGGAAAACACGTATGACTTTGTCCCCCGGATATAAATACAACAGGCCGGTTAATCACTGTGGCAATAACCAACCCCGTGTTTGGCATAAGCATCCAGTAGTCTCCCGGACAAGGTCTATCATATAACCAGTTTATTCTCCTCCGAAGATTGTCATAGTCAATTTGCAACCACATACGTATGTAAAACTCACGATTAGCGTCCAACTCTTGCAATAACCACCTTCGGACATTGAGCCAGTTGTCTTGGTGTTGACCAATACCGTGGGCAATGCACCGAAACCCACAATTTCCATCACCTTCCACATTATAGATACTTATGATGTGTCGACGGAAAAGCTGTGGAAGCTGCTTAATGAAATACTCGATCTCCGTATTTCCAATGTATAACCTGTGTCTGGGACTTCTTTCAACTCTAGGACCCATGTAAGAACTATGTCTCGCAGGTTGTTTGTTCAAGTCCGGGACTTTTGCAGATCTTGAATTTGTGCTTTTTCGGTGATCTACGGTTGGTACTTTATTCAAGTCTGGGACTTTTGCAGCCTAGGACTTTTTTTCCTTTGCGCTCGGTCATCCACAAGTACTTTTGTGAACAACATGTTGACGTGTATCAACATATTCCGGATTGTATATCCCTCTCACCTTCTTTAACATACTTTTTTTCACAAACGACGACATTTTGCCAAAAACACTCCTGAATTGTTGTAGGTCATCTTCACAATCAGGATCATCGTCAGGATCAAAAGAAGGACCAACTGCTTTGTGATTGTTGTGAAACTGCTTTGTGATTGTTGTGAAACTGCTTTGTTATTGTTGTGAAACTGCTTGTTGTGAAACTGCATGTTGTGAAGCTCGGGTTTATAATCAAAAGAAAAAGAATCAAAATGTCGCTTCAACAGTTTGAAGCCCGTGAATGTGTACGCACTGGAAAAAACTTTGACAGCCTTCCCCTTTGGACAAAAACTTGAACAGGGCAAAAAAAAAAAAAAACTTGTACTATTAGAAAGAAAGAAAAAAAAAACTAAAGGAAAAAAAAAAAAAAAAAAAAAAAAATTGGAAAAAAAAAAACTTAGACAAAAAAAAAAAAAAAAAAAAAAAAAAAAAAAAAAAAAACTTAGACAATAAAAAGCTTAGACAAAAAAAAAATAGACTAAAAGCAATTGCTTTAAAAAAAATGACAAAAAACATAATAAGACAAAAAAGGTACAAAACAGGTACAGCCCCATAGGGGGTGTTACCATAGTAGGACCCAATCTCAATACACCTTACTTTCCAACAAACATAAATTTTGTAGCATAAAAAAATCGAATAAAATGCCTGAACATATTTGATAGCATCAACACCACGTAATTGCTGAATCCTCTTCTTATACACCAACAAAACATCTTAATTCCCTCCCTTATCCAAATTCGACAACTTCACCACATGCTCCGGTGACCAATGATAACGTCATGAAACCGAAACCCACCCACGCTCATGACGTCATACTTCCTAAACTCACCCCATCACCATTCTTAACACCATCACTTGTTACACCCTAAAACCGAGTTTTAAGCGGTTATTTACTAGAATGTCATTGGAGTAGTTTGACTAAGACTTTTATGAGTCGGGAGACTCGATATGATTGGTTAGTCAATTGAAGTTAAGTTGTGTAAAACCCTAAAATTCGGATTCCATTTTCGTAACTAATTTGAACTTTTATCTAAGTCTTGTAATAATCTATTTGACACCTAAAACTATATAATATGTAATATAACACAACTAATTAAAACTAACCTAAGTTCATACTAAAATCATATTTGTTACAAAAATAAAACCTTCCTAATTCTAACCTTTGTACACGCTTTTTTTTTTTTGGCCCTTTACTACACGATTTGTACACATTAAAAAGAGTTTTGAACTCCATGAATTCGAATTCGGCCCTACAATCTCGCTCAATAACAGACTCAATCAATACCCATTTATATTGCAATTACTAACTTACCAAATGAGAGACACGCTCCTCCCTAATTTTTGATATAACGCGTTTTATTTTTTTTCATCCTCATCCCAATCATACGACAAACACCCAATAAACACTTAAAACTGCTGCTAGTTTTTTCTCTTCAAGATCAAGAGTTCAAAGGGATTTGTTGAGTCTTTGATTCGTGGCTATTAGGGTTGCTTCTCTGGTATTGAATTCGTAGGGTTGGGTTCGTGGTTGTGTTCTTTTTTCCTTTTCTTTGCCTCGTAACATCAAAAAGGTTCCACCAATTCTTTCCTTGTTTTTTTTCTAGTTCCATTCGAACACATGTATGCTAATCTGAATCATATATAAAACATCTAAACCTAAAACGCCTATATACTAATCTGGATCTGTTTATTTGTTTTTTTTTCGCTACATGAAATCACAACCAATAACATTCTAAAACCTGATATAATCGACCCATGTTTTCTGCTTGTATTCTACTCTATGATCTAATATAATATTCGACCTTAATCTGACCCATTCGACCCTAATATGATCTCTATAACGTGCCTTCTAAATCTGATAAAACCCTAAATTAATTATTATGAGGCGTATGGAATTAATGGGATGGATTAGGGCTCGTTTTGTGATTTTATGTGAAGTTGTGTGGCGTTAAATTGATGTGTATGCATGTGATGTGAGTGTGTCGACAAGAAGGGCTGTTTAAGCGTTTAAAATATGGACTAATAAACCTCTAAAACTTGCGTTACAATCAGATTTAAAAGGGAACTAGACGCAAGGCTTGATTGGTCTCGGTATAACACTTAGTGTCTCGTTAAGGTTTATGTCGTGTATGTGTGCTTGCATGTTTCATCTAAGTGGTCGTATTATGCCTTTTAAAAAGTGTTAGATCTGAATTAGATATGCTAAGATGTCGTGGTATTGGTTTAGTTAAACTTAAGTCGTTTGTTGTTTTGCTTTCTATGCTGTCCAAATTTGGGTCATATTGAATGGGGTCTAAACTAATGATGCTAACGTATTTTGTTGGGAATTAAATATTCTGAAGATTAAGTATCGGGAAATTCTCTTAAGTGATTAATTCTGGTAGCTTTAGTGTTAAGTCTGGTGAGTTCCAAAGTTAAGTCTGTTGGTTAAGTCTGGTCTTTGATAGTTAAGTTTGGTGGTTAAGTCTAGTGGTTAATTCTGGTGAGTGCCAAAATTAAGTCTGCTCTTCTAAAGTTAAGTCTGCTTGCTGGATGGATAAGTATACACTAAAGTCAATTATGCACGGTAGATAATATCTTTCCCCATGTGATCAGTCATTATGTTATATTCTCATAACAAGTTGTAAATATAGATACATGTTGTATCTTAGTTACTGACTCACATAAGCTAGCAAGTAGTTCGACAAGACTTGACAAGAATTAACAATATTGTAAAGATCTCCTTGGACTATAAAAGGAGATCTTAGCTTAGTCATATATGTGTAGATCTAGTGAAAAACTTGTGATTAAGTTTTATATGTTGAATAGAACCTTTGATAAAACTTTCATATTCATAACTGTCAAGAACAAGAACAATCATAAACATTATCAATAATATTGAATCCTTTGGTATTATACTTCCGGTTTTCATTGTTCAACATACACAAGCATCACTGTTCCATTTCCATATCCAAAATAACCTTCTAAGTGTGATTAAGTAGTTTTCGCATACTTGATCATATTATCTCAACTTATCATATACACAAAGCAACAAAGGTTTAATCACCTTATAGTGTATCGAATCATCTCAATTGGTATCAGAG
The DNA here is from genome assembly GCA_021014915.2 of Artemisia tridentata subsp. tridentata. Taxonomy (NCBI): domain Eukaryota; kingdom Viridiplantae; phylum Streptophyta; class Magnoliopsida; order Asterales; family Asteraceae; genus Artemisia; species Artemisia tridentata. The sequence continues at coordinate 219,933,654 of CP139501.1, read as the reverse complement.
CGGGGGGCTCTCGATCTAGTATGTTACAAGGTTTTGGTTTGTCGAAAAATGCAGAAAAACAAGAAAAATTCGGATCTGGTTCGTATTTTCGTAACTCACTGCAGGGCTGTTTTCAAAGGCGATAACTCCTTCGTTAACCGTTGGATCGGGCTAAAATGTTTACTGGAGATTCTAAATATATCAAGGTACATTCTCACCGGAGAGATCTTCAATCTGAGCTCTAGATTGTCAGGTATAAATTTTTGAAAACTGCTACAGAGGTGTTTCTGAAGTTCGAATTTTTCGGGTTGTTACTACACACACAAAGGGGAAGAAACACACACAGAAGAGAGTTGGTTTAGGTTCTTAAAAGATTAAAGGCTTGTTTATCAAATTATTATTGGTGAAAAAGGTTATTTGTTGCTTATTTAAAGATGAAGTTGAATTTTTCAAAGTTGTGTTTTATCATACCTTTTGTAAGAAGGTAACTTGTTCGTCGTTCAAGTGACTACGAAATGACAAACACTTAAAGGAGTTACATTGTAGTGCTCAGTGTCTCATAGAAGATGAGTTTATTGTCATGAGACTGAGGTCTCTCTATACCAAAAGATTGGGTATACATTCGAAGTCAGATTTAGTATAAGATATAAGACACAAGGTTGGTTTATTCTGTTTCATCATCAAGTTAGTAATGGTTGGTTTTTCTTCATCAGTCATAAAAGCCTACAGAATTGAAGATTCAAATGGTTAACATATGGGTTTCAGGGGAAGCTTAAAATGTTCAGATGTTTAACCATTTATTATATTTGTGCATCACCACAGGGGAAGTTGTTGATTCTTACTACTATTGATTAGTATTACTACTGATGGTTTAGATTTTTACTGTCTCAAGTTCATTTTTAGTGCGGAAAACTTAATGGAGGGTAATTTGAGACATTGGAAGGATGAACTAGATGTATAGTATTAGTTCATAGTTGTATAGATCATATTTGTGTACATTTCTCTATTTGTTGATAACAAAAAGGGGAAGAGATATGGTGGATACCATAGATTAAGGGGAAGACAGTATGGTTTCATTCATGGTGAGATTTAATTATCTCAAATTCTCTACTTCGTCTAGGGAAATTCGTACAAGAACGTGTTTGTTTTGTCATCATCAAATAGGGGAAGATTGTTGGGAATTATATATTTTATAGATTTGATGATACAAAACAAGAAGAATGAAACATTAATTCTGGTTGCAGGAGTGGTTAATTCTGGTGATTACCCAGTTAAGTCTGGTAGTTAAGTCTCCTGGTTAAGTCTCCTAGTTAAGTCTTCCATTTAAGTCTTCCAGTTAAGTCTCCTAGTTAAGTCTGGTGGTTAAGTCTGGTGATTACATAGTTAAGTCTTCTAATGTATCAGGTGCTGCTATGAGTCATACTACTGCTGAATAGATAAGAATGAACAAGATATTATTTGTATATAAGTCACTTATATACTATAGATAATATCTAAGATATTTGATAAGTCAACAAGTTGTAAACAAAGATACAAGTTGTATCTTAATGACTGACATACACAAGCAAGTAGTAGACAAGACTTATCAACTTTGTAATGATCTCTTTTGTTCTATAAAAATGAGATCATAGCTTAGATACTTAGTATGTTTTATGTAGTGTTCTAGTGTGCTTAGAATTTAAACACCAAAGGGTGTCAATATGTAAAACATCAAAAGAGTGTGTGTGGGAACATCAGACAAGGGGTCTGATGTTGTTAGGTTTGTTTAGCCTCAAGGATCATTGATCCCTGATTAGAGTGTAATCGTGCTATACTTGATCACATAGCATTGGGGCTGATTTAATAACAAACAGAGAAGTTGGAAAAACCTTGGTGTGATAGTATTGTATTCTTTCATTTGAATATTCCACCAATATTATCATCGTACTTATCATAGTTTATCCTAGATCAAAAGTGTAACAACCTAGAGCCCATAAACGATCACGAAACTTGTTTTAGAAGATTTAAGTCGGTTTAAAACGAGTTTCCACATATTTTTGTATGAATCTTGAGTCTAAAACTTAGCTTAGGATGTGTGCTCTCTGGATATTAAGTTTTATAGCCATTGGAGGTCGGGTAGAAGGTCTTTTGATTTTTACAATATTAGGTGTCAAAATTGTGTTTTGGATGTCTCGATTTCAGTCGCTGTTTTTGATTTTTAGTTTTCAAACCATAAGGAATTAAGAGGTCTCATTTGACAAAGATGATTTTTAAAATGTATATGACTTACTGAAATTTTTGTGGATTTTTCTGAAAGGTTAAAATGGGTTAATGAAATACAAACTTTCGGGGTATACTTGCAGTGCACTTTTTGGACAGGTCTGGGAAAATGATTTTGGTTTGGATACTTGCCCTTTGAAATAAAATCTAGAAAAATTACAGTAATTAACTAACATGTATAAGTATCTATGATAATTATTTGAGCACCTCAGTAAGTACATAAGTATGGTGTTAAATTCATAAACAAAGGGACCTGAACGTGATAAAATCTTAATTATAACATAAGCTAAGGGTTTGCTTTAACCTAACAGTTTTGCTTCTAATTCATTTGAAAACCAATCCGATATACTTTTAAACCTATGTTATGAATACTTACTATTCCACATGTGAAACCCTAAAACACATTAATGAATGAGCTAATAAATACTTAAAATCCGTTATGATATTAAATAAGCGTATAAGTAATATATGATTATAATTCGTGTAGATTCGGTGAAGAGTGAGTGATCCACCTTTCCTTGTGTTCTTTTCCATTTGCTTTCAATTTCATAAGGTACAAATATTCTGCCCTTTTTTCAGTAAGGGTTTTCCTCATGACTCAGTTCGTTATGATATGGTTTAATTCGTTCGTGACTTCAATATTCACATTTGAATCCTTTGATATTTTGTAATCCATTAGATATTATGACTTGTATGAAAAACCTTTTTGAATATATATCTTGATGATGGTTTTGGGAAATACTATTTTTAAAATGATTTCTATGACTACGAGGTAACACCACTTTTTATATAAAGGCTTAATGACTCTTATGAAAACGGTTTTAAAAAAATACTTTCATGAAAACAATATTTAAATGATTTTCACAATTACATAATCTGGTTGTACTCTATCTGTGGAAAACTAGAAGGGGGTTGAATAGTTTTTACCGTTTTAAACTTTTCTTCGCTTTGTATACTTAACGTGATTTTAAAGTAAAGCAAACAATCAAGCAATATATATAAAGCAAGTAAGGAAAGAAATGATCAAACCACACAACACGGATGTTTATAGTGGTTCGGCTACAAGGACTCTCTTCCTTGCCCTACTCCACTCCTCGAGCCTCTAACTCGAGAGTTTTTCTTCACTAAGAAACAAGCTCCCTTCTAGGCGGAGAAAACCTTTACACGTCGCTTACTCTTTATTCGGTACTAAGCTAAACACCGAGTTCTTTACAAGGGTACAGCCACTCCCGTTGGTTCTTTAACAAGGGTACAACCACTCCCGTTGGTTTTTTTTAATAGGGGTACAACCACTCCCTACACTCTATGTGTTTTGAGGACTAAAATACTAACCAAACTCTACTGAATGAATGGTATAGACAATGATGTGTGAACACTAACTAATCACACAGTATCTAACTATCAAGACTTGCAACAGTGTGTTGAAGCTTGTATGCTTGATCTTCTTTGCTACAAAAGAGAGATCACTAAGAATGAAATGAATGAATGTAATAGGTTAGTAATGTACTAATGAATGAATATATAATTTAAGCTATATTGAGTGATGAGTGTGCTTGAATGATCAGCTTGCTATTTAAAGGCAAAACTGAGTAGACAAACCACGGATTTGGCGAACCCAAATTATGGGTTCCGCCCTTGTACTGGTTTGGTTCCGCGGGAACATGCCAGCTAAGGACTTCACAAATCTTACCATATCTTGTCTAGTCTTGTCAAGATCTTACAAAGTTAACTCCTTTGCTTCAAGATCTTTCCAAAATATATTGTAAAGTCAACTAAGATTTCCTAATGAGGTATGCCATGATGTCATGTGTATTTCCATTTTTAAGAAATAAAAATAAACATGTAAATGTATATATGTATGCAATGTGTAATTCCTAGTGATCATGTGATATGTAAATGTGTTTTTAAAAAGCTTGTTACTAAATTGTAAAAGACTTTAACTTATATTTATGTTTTGCTAAAGTTAAACCTTATAATTGTCATTAACAAAATAAAGCAAATATCGTAAAATATAAATAACGTTTTTTGGACGATATTTGTATTAACAATCTCCCCCTTTTTGTTGATGACAAAACATAACGTTTATTTTTAAGCAATGGAATAAGTAAAGTGAAAGTCTTTTAAAAATATATATTAAGTTAGTTTTATGCAAGTTGTGAAAACTATTTTAAGCATAAAAGCATGTACTGTGATGTTAACAGTGATGTATGAACTTAATCCTATCTCACGTTTTTTTGTCGAAACAAAAAGAAGAAATGCATAGCGGAATGTGGTGAACGGTTTTTGGTGATAACTCCCGCTAAATTTTGGAGTACCAAGAATGATTCATTGATTTTGAGAACGTAAGGTTCCCCCTTGGATAATACTCCCCCTAATTGGAGTTCCAAGTTCATGATGAATGATGCTACAAAACAAAAGTTAGTGTATGATATGCTCCCCCTCGATCAATACTCCCCGTTGCTAGGGTACCAACGTATATATTTCAAGGATGAGAAATACTACAAAACAAAGGTTAGTTGTATATAAATCAATCCAACCAAGTAGCATAATGCAAATATAAAGATTGAACCAAGCAATGTAGTTTAACCCGTTTGACTAAAAAAGTCAACTAACTAAAAGTGTTCAAACCAATCACAAAGTTCAAACAATGTTAATACTATAACCAACCATATAATGTTAGTAAACCAACCAAAGTATAATGCATATGTAGTGATCACCCACAAGCATAAATGTAACATCCTTTCATTTAGAAAATTGTTTGTGACAAAAGTCACAAAACAAGGAATTACATAAAAAGAAAAAGTCCTAAAAGTTAAAAAAGACAAGTCCTAAAAAGTCCTAAGAAGACTTCTATTGTGGAGGATGTGAAAGCGCATTAAGGCGCTCGAGAATGTGGTTCAAGATGAACCTCATTTCGTCTTACAATTGAAGAACCGAGATGTTGGTTCGTTGAACCAAATGGGCAGTCCTCTCGCACATGATACAATCATGTCTTGGTTGTGGAAGGGTTTATTCTTAAGTTGGTGGTGGTGGTGGTGGTTGATTGTTTGATAGTGGAGGTGGTGGAATGTAGTTTGGAGACATAATGGATGTCATCAAGGTTGATTTCAAGTCCATTGCCTCATGGAGATGGGAATCCACCATATTTGAGAAAGCATAGAGGCGGTCTAACTCCTCGTTGATTTCTTGTTGTGATTGGGGTTGGTTGTTCCACATTGTCTCATCAATGGGATTGAGTGTGGATGTTGGTGAGGGTTGTTGAGGTTGTGGTGGCTCTTGGTCACGGTAGAGAGGACCGTGGATATCCCGATAAATGGGATGGAAGAGGACCTTCAAAGGTCATAGGAGGAGGATTGGTAGTCCTTGTTGGAAGGTCTTCCAAAGTGTCAAGATATGGGTGTGCTGAGGTTGGAGGAGTAGCAAATAACTCAATTGGTTGTAGTTTGTTGTGGTTGCTACAGGGGTGATTGTTGGTGGTGGAGTATGGATGACTACATTTGGTGGTGTTGGAGTGGAGAGGTTGAGAAAATTCTCATTGGCTATGGGTGAGGAGATGTTGAGAGGTGATGACTCCTCTGATGAAGATGTTAAGTTCACAAAGCAACACTGTCTGACACTTATGCGAGCAGTCCTGCGTGGTGGTCTGTTGGTGGAAGAGTTGTTGGATTTTGTCATGGTTAAAATGAGAAAGTTTGCTAACAAGTATAGGGATGATACTTAGAGTTGATGGTGAAGGTGTGAGTTTTGATCAACTAAAGGTTCCAATTTATAGGCAGGAAGGATTATGGAAATTGGTGTTTGGATTTGATGTTGATCCATAGAAGGATTGAGGTTCCTAATGATTTGGAACAAAAAATTGTGCTAGTCACATCATCTAAGTCAACCCATAGAGATGGAGTTGAGTAAAAGGTTGAAGATATGCAGTTAATGCAAGGTTTGAGTGGGAAATCTATTGATTTGATGTTTCCACGGATTGCAAGGAACCAAATTGAGGGTTCCTTGCTTGTTACAGAAAGGTAACTTGATGGAAATTTTGAATTTTCAAATTTTGGTGGGAAATGGATTTCTTATGATTCTAAGAGTTCCTAAATCATCCTAATGTGCCTAATGATCAGTAGTATAATCCTAAGAACTAGAATCAACAATCTAAGGATCGAGATTCGTCGGGAAATTTGGAAAGGTTAATGTTGAATCGGCGGATCCAAATGACAACAAGTGCGGAACCAAATTTTTGGTTCCGCGGAATCCGCAGGGTGAAAATTGGCGGTGCCAAGAAATACAACAGACGGAACCCAGATATTGGTTCCGCCATATCCGCCAGATGAAATTCCTTAACAGTGGGCATTTTAAGCTACCCAAAACCCGTTGAAATCCCGAAAATTATCCTAAATCATATGTAAGTAATTAGTTGTGATTGTTTACAAACAAAAACACAGGTTCTAACACATGATAGCACATAGATCAAACTGATGAAATTGGACTTACCATAAAAGGATGTTAAGCCAAACGGTGGCTTAAACACGAAAATTGATAACAACACGTGTTATCGTCCTGAAAAGTTATGTTAGTTCACAGAAATGTATCACACCAACATAATATTCTAACAACACAATAATTCATCACATCATTGTTTTGAGATTGTCTTATACCAAACATTCCCTAACCTTCACTTCTTGTTGAGCTTCATGATCCACAGTCCAATGTTCTTCATCATTCCTCAAGTTTGACGAAACTCCTCAGATTGGTTGTCGATGGGAGGAAGTTGACTCGTGTACTCGGGTGGAGGAATCCTAGAATTTGGCAAACCATCATCCTCGCTAACCGATGATGATGATGATGATGAGGTAGGAGGATGAGCTCGTTTTCCTCATGCTACGGCTACCCTATGATCACTAAATGGTACAAAGGTGTGTTGAATCTCGGGGTAGTCGGGAACAAAACCTCTAGCGTTTCGAGGAATGGGTGCAAAAGCTCTATAAAGACGGGTGAGAAGCATCCCGTAAGGCGTTGCGGTGGTTCCTAAGACCGGAATATCGGCCATTCTTTTGGCGATATAATAGGCGAGGTTGAATGGTTGGTGGTTTGACACACAATAAAGCATGTAGCAAAGGCTTGCGTTGACATGGTCTCTATTTCCTATGGTACTAATGACGTTGGCCCTAAGAACTTCTTCTAGCTTCTTGAAATGGGGCCTAAGTTCGTTTAGCTCCATGCCAAACGGATCGCGATCAACCTCTCTACCTCTACTAGTCCTGGTGTGGGCTGTCCTAGGTACAAAAAGATGAGCACGGATGTCTTCTTTTGGGGTTAAAGGTGTGTCGTATGGTGCTGTACGATCAAGGTTTGAATCGAGGATGGACAATGACCATTTATCCAAATAAAAGCAAGTTCCTTGATTTGGAACACCTAAGACTTCTCCAAATTGGTCTAGAGGGGTGTTGAATTGATTTTGGTTTACTTTGAAGTGGATGTTCATGTAACCATAGTCATTTGTGCTAAGATCTACACTTGCATAGAATTCTAGTATGAATCTAGGGATTATGGGTTCATCGATATCTAGGAGACAATCGAATTGGATTGCAGCAAGTTGTTCTCTAAGAATGGTTCCTTCTAGGAATGAGGGGTCTACGGTCCTACCCTCATGTACATAGCATTTTTCTAAGGCTTTAAAGATTTCAACTTGGTCCTCGGTGAGTCATTTGGTTTTATGGTGTTTAGGTAGGTATTTGACGGTTTCTTTGTGATCATAATAAGTCGCGGGAGGTATGATTATCCTAGACACGAAAATTACATAGTTTAGTTAAAACTATCGAAAATATGTATATAGATTTCTAGTGTGTGCCTATATGGGGACAATGTGGAGATGCGGCTATCTCGACTCCTTTTGATGCATAAAAATTTTGTTAATGAAAGTTTTATAGCAAAATTAGAGATAACCCAAACGCTCATACTTCAATGTATCTACGATTGAATGTACCCGAAAATACATATTAATTATGTATTCCCTTTAGCATTCAAGAGATGTTATGCAAGTGATGTTTAAAAACATAACGTTTTTGTATTTGTATGAACAATGTTCAAAAACCATTTTTCCTAGTCGTGAGAAGATTTTGATAACAGTTTCTCATGGGGTTTTTGATGAATTATGATAATGTCCTAAAAGATGCAATTTCTAACTAAGGAAAACATGATTTGTGATGCAATTCAGTAAATATGTTTCATGATTTTGCTAAGAATATGCATAAACCCCAAGTTTTTATTTTGTGCATGAAATAGAAATCCTAGACTCAGATCAGGAATGTAGATGTGATTAGGATACTTACAGAGATGATTAGAGCACAAATTGGTGAAAGGAGATGACCTAAATTGTGAGTTTGGATGATTTTGAGTCGAGTTCCAGTAGGTGGTATGTTTTTGGGAATTGTGATGTACAGTATATGTTGTTTATTTAATATACTAAAAAACTGACTCAGGGGGCCGCGGATCTGGCGAAACCAAAACAAGGGGTTCGCCCTTGTTTTCGGTTGGTTCTGTGGATCAGGCTCAGGTTTTTGGTTTTTGGTTAATCTAAGGTTCAAGCTAAGGTTTTATCTACTCACTAGGTTCCATTAGTCCTAAACCAAGTCTAAGAAAGTTAAAGGGTGCTCTCTTAAGAGGTTTAGTGAGAATGTCGGCAATGTTGTCCTCTGAGGAAACTTTCTCGATTGAGATGTTTCCCTTCTGAACATTGTCGCGTAGGAAATGGTGACGTATTTCTATGTGTTTGGTTCTAGCATGTTGGACTGGATTTTTGCTAAGGTCGATAGCTCCTTTGTTGTCGCAAAGAATGGGAATGTCGTTGAGTTCAATTCCATAGTCGACGAGAGCTTGTTTCATCCACAGTGCTTGTTGACACGCCTTTCCTGCAGACACGTACTCGGCTTCAGTTGCTGATATTGCTAGGGCCGTTTGTTTCTTGGCAAACAATGAGGTGAGACAATGCCCAACAAAAGTACAAATACCACTTGTACTTTTTCTATCGACATAGTCACCTGCATGGTCTGAGTCGGCATACACTATGGTTTCCATTCTTGTTCTTTTGGGATACCATAATCCTAAATGTGTAGTACCTTTAATATATCTGAAGATTCGTTTAACGGCTTCAAGATGGGATGTTTTGGGATCTTCTTGAAAGCGTGCACATAGACAAACACTAAACATAATGTCCGGTCTACTAGCCGGAGGTAGAGTAAACTATCAATCATTCCTCTATATTTAGTGCTATCTACGGATTCACTTTCGTCATCCTTGGTGAGTTTAGTTTCGAAAGACATTGGTGTTTTCATAGGTTTGGAGTCTTCAAGACCAAATTTTTTAAGCATATCCCTTATATACTTAGATTGGTTGAAGAATATCCCATCTTCTAATTATTTTATTTGGATACCTAAGAAAAAGTTTGTAACACCCCCAAAATTATTGCAGCGGAAGATAGTTCACTGGGGTATTACTTCCTAGCACAAAGTACAAGTCATGGAAAATGACCTTTTAAAAGTGTTTCACATTTGATACATTAAAACCTCAGAGTTTGCAAAGGTCCCAACAGTTTTCATAAAACACAATGTTTTCAAAAGATTGCAAATGTTTTAAACATAACTTAAATCTTTAAAATATAGATTCTTCAAATGTGAAAATATGCCGAGTCTTCAAAATATATCCGTGCGACTCCATCCAAGACCTTCATGCCTTCAAACCTGAGATAAAACATGCTAAAACGTCAACACAAAGGTTGAGTGAATCCATAGAGTTTTAGTAATAAGCAGTCGATCACAATAAATCATTTATAAAAACGACTAAGCAACAAATGCAGAGTCTGATAAAGTTATTATTGCCCTAAGCTCGTGACCCCGACGCTACGTCTCTGTTGCTAAAAGCATAAATTTGCCCTTCATACATAGGTAATAGCCACACCTATCATTTGGTACGAATACAATACACGCGACTGCCTTATAGGCACGTACCTGCATGGGGAGTGTTAATTCCAATAGATCTATCTACTGTATTTGCGCTCACTCGCAAGTGACTAACGGTTCACGATAAAGGGACTTTCGGCTGTGGGAAACTTAGGCAATAATAATAACATGATAGCATACAATTTTCAAAGCATTGTAATCATAAATATTTATAACATGTATCTCCCCCACGGAGTTTGTAAAACAATAGAAGTAAAAACTTGGGGCTATGAACTCACCACGATGAAGTAGTAACGAAAATCAGAGAAGTGTGCACGTCAAGAAAAACCGCAAAGATCACAAGTGACCTAAATAAAATACAACACGACTTAGGCTCGGGGAATTAAGGTATAAAACTCATACTTGTGTTTTAATTCAGTACTTGTACTTGCGACATCATAAGGTAATTTAGTTAAAAGTCTTATAGCAAGTCATGGGTCGAAAAGACGTTTGTAAAACCTTATACGGTTTAAAATGCAAAGCTGATGGAAATTTTATAAAATTACCGCACTAATCGGGTCGCCATTTCTAAACAATGAAGGCTAAACTTATGAACTTTATATGCTTAGAAAGGTATGACTCTGTACTATATAAAAATCAAGGCCTCACTTAACTGAGAATTCCAGAACATGGGTGAAATTACCAATTTACCCCTGTGTCTCTATGAAGTTACTTCCAGCATCAAATTATGTTTAGAAAAATGAGCATATCTTTTTATCTACAGGTCTAATGGACACATGTACTGTGGGAAAAATTTTCTACAGGTCTTAGCTCCAACTTTCATGTTTTTACCAACCAGGGTTCTTTGCAACATTTTAGAGTAAATAGCCTATCAAATCTGACATGCAATCCTGGACCAGTTTTAGTGTGGATTTTCTCTAAAATTCTCCAGGATGAATTAAGATATAAGGTTTTCTGGGAAATGATCCTAAGACCTGGGGCTAACTCCAAATATTTTTAGTTTTGCTTAAAACCTTTTGAGGAAAAAATGGTGAACTGATATTTTTGCATCAAATCTGAGACAGACTATTGACCAATCAAAATGGCTACTTTATGAATGATTATTGTGTCTAATACCCATGCATGTCTAAAATCAATCATTACTACTCTTTTATTCACCCAAAAACTCAATATTTCCAGAATATGAAAGATTATTTTGAGGTTTAACTTCAGTTTCATAAACAATCTATCTAAGAAAATCATCAATAACTAGTCCAAAACTCATAAAAATCCATTGAACTCTTGCATAACACTTACCAATCCAACCTAACAAATTATCAAACACCCTATTTCCTATAAGATATTGAATCAAACCATCTAAAATAAAACATGCAAGAGTTGTTTTTCTAGTCCTTTAAAAACTCTAAGAAAATGATAGAAAAATCATAGAAAAAGAGGGAAATGAGGTTGAAAATGTTAGGAAAACTTACCAAGACTAATACCAAATGAATGATGCAAGATTTGAGACTTGAAAAACTTGAACAATGATGGTGTTGGGCTGTTGATTTTAGGTAGAAAAGGGGTGGAGAAGGAGAAGAACAAAGTTGGATGGTTTAGCTAGATTTGCATGTATGAGAATAATGATGAGATTCCTTGGTATAGAAAAGAGATAAAGGTGGAGTGTTGGTGTAAATAAAGGGGGGGGGGGCGGGTTTTTGGAGCTAAAAGGGAGTGCTATCTTTTATTATTTTATAAAAATACATTATATACATGTTTTACACAAGTATCAAAAGTCACGGAGTGAGTTTGAAGGCCAACGGGGCTAAACCGGTAACGTTTTATATCTAGTTTATGGAAATAAATGTCATGAAGATACTATTTTCATAAAAATTTTAAATTTAACTTAAAATGACCTAATTTGATGTTTCATATATTTCCCGAGCCTTTCGAAGTGTTATAATATCTTTAAAGCTTAAACCGCGAGCCGAAAACGCGTAAAACGTAAACTGTGCACACTTCGCGTAGAAATGGAATATTAAATTATTCCATATGAAAACAAATACGTGGGGAAACATAAATCATATTAATGGGTAGTTCTCAAATAGTGTGTATTTGGTTATCAATCCGGTTATCGATCCGGCTAACACAAATAAGGTGCATTTGGTTATCAATCCGGCTAGTACAAAGACTATCGATCCGGCAAGCACAAATGGGTAGACTGGGCATAGTCTGGGTCAAATTATGAATTTAAGTGTACGTGTCACGACGTATGCGGGAAACTTTCCCGGCAAAAGCCAATTTACTTAAAATAGCATAATAAGCAAATAAAATTAGTAAAAATAATGACTTGAAATTTCTCAGTTGTTACATTATCCATCCGTCAAAAAGGAATCACGTCCTCGTGATTCAGTTTATCTTATCGGCTGACGGTGTGTCAGAAAAAGAAATTAGGGTACTTGCAGCGAATGGTTTCTAAGATAATTAGCGATGTAGTTTGATTAGTCGTGTAATCTTAAGAAGATTCACAAATTGTTTTAAGGATATAAGTGAAAAGTCATTCTTAATAAAACTTACCGGTGACTGCTCCCAGCACAACATGATCCCTTCTGAATTAGACATAGGTAATTAGGCTATGTATAATTGAGGAACGATAATATAATGTTCGGTTTAGTCAAGTAGTTTTATGATCTTAACTGGTTCCTTATTAAAGTTAACCTTGTCGTCAAGCTGAATCTCCTCTGGTGGAATGACGAGGGTTTCATCCGAATGACACTTCTTTGAGTTCGAATCATGAAATGTATTGCTTGCAGCCTCTATAACTGTAGCAATGATGCCAATCTGTAACACCCCCAAAATTATCGAAGCGAAAGATAGTTCACTGGGTATTACTTCCTAGCATAAAGTACAAGTCATGAAAAACGACCCTTTAAAAGAAACGTTTTAAAAGTGTTTCACAGTTGATACATTAAAACCTCAGAGTTTGTAAAGGTCCCAACAGTTTTCATAAAACACAATGTTTTCAAAAGATTACAAATGTTTTAAACATAACATAAATCTTTAAAATATAGATTCTTCAAATGTGAAAATATGCCGAGTCTTCAAAATATATCCGTGCGACTCCATCCAAGACCTTCATGCCTTGAAACCTGAGATAAAACATTCTAAAACGTCAACACAAAGGTTGAGTGAATCCATAGAGTTTTAGTAATAAGCAGTCGATCACAATAACTCATTTATAAAAACGACTAAGCAACAAATGCAGAGTCTGATAAAGTTATTATTGCCCTAAGCTCGTGACACCGACGCTACGTCTCTGTTGCTAAAAGCATAAATTTGCCCTTCATACAAAGGTAATAGCCACACCTATCATTTGGTACGAATACAATACACGCGACTGCCTTATAGGCACGTACCTGCATGGGGAGTGTTAATTCCAATAGATCTATCCAATGTATTCGCGCTCACTCGCAAGTGACTAACGGTTCACGATAAAGGGACTTTCGGCTATGGGAAACTTAGGCAATAATAATAACATGATAGCATACAATTTTCAAAGCATTGTGATCATAAATATTTATAGCATGTACCTCCCCCACAGAGTTTGTAAAACAATAGAAGTAAAAACTTGGGGCTATGAACTCACTACGATGAAGTAGTAACGAAAATCAAAGAAGTGTGCACGTCGAGAAAAACTGCAAAGATCACAAGTGACCTAAATAAAATACAACACGACTTAGGCTCGGGGAATTAAGGTATAACACTCATAATTGTGTTTTAATTCAGTACTTGTACTTGTGACATCATAAGGTAATTTAGTTAAAAGTCTTATAGCAAGTCATGGATCGAAAAGACGTTTGTAAAAGCTTATACAGTTTAAAATGTAAAGCTGATGGAAATTTTATAAAATTACCGCACTAATCGGGTCACCATTTCTAAGCCATGAAGGCTAAAATTATGAACTTTATATGCTTAAAAAGGTATGACTCTATACTATTTGAAAATCAAGGCATCACTTAACTGATACTTCCAGAACATGGATGAAATTACCAATTTACCCCTATGTCTATATGAAGTTACTTCCAGCATCAAATTATGTTTAGTAAAATGAGTATATCTTTTTATCTACAAGTCTAATGGATACATGGCATGTGGGAAAAGTTTTCTATAGGTCTTAGTTCCAACTTTCATGTTTTTACCTACCTAGGGTTCTTTGCAACATTTTAGAGTAAATAGCCTATCAAATCTGACATGTAATCCTGGACCAGTTTTAGTGTGGATTTTCTCTAAAAATCTCCAGGATGAATTAAGATGTAAGGTTTTCGGGAAAATGATCCTAAGACCTGGGGAAAACTCTCAATATTTTTATTTTTGCTTAAAACCTTCTGAGATCAAAATGGTGAACTGATCTTTTTGCATAAAATCTGAGACAGACTATTGACCAATCAAAATGGCTACTTTATGAATGATTATTGTGTCTAATACCCATGCATGTCTAAAATCAATCATTCCAACTCTTTTATTCACCCAAAAACTCAATATTTCCAGAAGATGAAAGATTATTTTTTAGGTTTAACTTCAGTTTCATAAACAATCTATCTAAGAAAATCATCAATAACTAGTCCAAAACTCATAAAAATCCATTGAACTCTTGCATAACACTTACCAATCCAGCCTAACAAATTATCAAACACCCTATTTCCTATAAGATATTGAATCAAACCATCTAAAATAAAACATGCAAGAGTTGTTTTTCTAGTCCTTTAAAAACTCTAAGAAAATGATAGAAAAATCATAGAAAAAGAGGGAAATGAGGTTGAAAATGTTAGGAAAACTTACCAAGACTAATACCAAACGAATGATGCAAGATTTGAGACTTGAAAAACTTGAACAATGATGGTGTTGGACTGTTGATTTTCGGCAGAAAAGGGGTGGAGAAGGAGAAGAACAAAGTTGGATGGTTTAGCTAGATTTGCATGTATGAGAATAATGATGAGATTCCTTGGTATAGAAAAGAGATAAAGGTGGAGTGTTGGTGTAAATAAAGGGGGGGGGGCGGGTTTTTGGAGCTAAAAGGGAGTGCTATCTTTTATTATTTTATAAAAATACATTATATACATGTTTTACACAAGTATCATAAGTCACGTAGTGAGTTTGAAGGCCAACGGGGCTAAACCGGTAACGTTTTATGCCTAGTTTATGGAAATAAATGTCATGAAGATACTATTTTCATAAAAATGTTAAATTTAACTTAAAATGACCTAATTTGATGTTTCATATATTTCTCGAGCCTTTCGGAGTGTTATAATATCTTTAAAGCTTAAATCGCGAGCCGAAAACGCGTAAAACATAAACTGTGAACACTTTGCGTAGAAATGGAAAATTAGATTATTTCATACGGAAACAAATACGTGGGGGAACATAAATCATATTAACGGGTAGTTCTCAAATAGTGTGTATTTGGTTATCAATCTAGTTATCGATCCGGCTAACACAAATAAGGTGCATTTGGCTATCAATCCGGCTAGTACAAAGACTATCGATCCGGCTAGCACAAATGGGTAGACTGGGCATAGTCTGAGTCAAATTATGAATTTAAGTGTATGTGTCACGATGTACGAAGGCAACTTTACCAGCAAAAGCCAATTTACTTAAAATAGCATAATAAGCAAATAAAATTAGTAAAAATAATGACTTAAAATTTCTCGGTTGTTTCAAAGTTTAGTTCCCCATCGTACTCATTTCAAACTCAACATGCATGTTTTCGAAAATTCATCGCATAACTCTTGACAAGTTGAACCAAATAAAATTTCATCCACATATATCTGGACTATGATAATATGTGATCCCTTTTTCTTGGTGAAAAGAGTGTTGTCTACTAAGCCCATGGTATACTTATGATCAACTAGGAAAGTCTTAATTTGATCATACCAATTTTTGGTGCTTGCTTAAGTCCGTATAAAGCTTTCTTAAGTTTGTAGACATGATTAGGTTTTTCAAAATTGGCAAAGCCGGGAGGTTGTGCAACGTACACTTCCTCATTAATAAAACCATTCAGAAAAGCACTTTTAACATCCATTTGGAATAGTTTAAAGTCGTGTGCACATGCATATGCAGGTAATATTCTAATTGACTCAAGCCTAGCGACGGGTGCAAATGTCTCGTCGTAATCTATACCTTCTTGTTGATTGTAGCCATGAGCTACTAGCCTAGCTTTGTTTCTAGACACTACTCCATTTTCATCCATTTTGTTCCTAAACACCCATTTAGTTCCAATTATGGTTTTATTTTTAGGTTGAAGGACCAATGTCCAATCGTCATTCCTTACAAACCGATTTAATTCTTCTTGCATTGCTACGACCCAAGATTCATCTTTTATGGCCTCATTTATATTTTTAGGCTCAATAGTTGAAACAAAACAAAAGAAATTACTTTGGTTTTGGACTTTTGATCTTAATGTTCTTTCATTAATTTCACTTATGACGTTATCTAATGGATGACTTCTAGATTCTTTTATATTGACTATTTCTCTTTTTACCGGTTCATCTTCTTTGTCATTTTCTATGTTTTCTTGGTTTTCAACCATTTGACTTTCAACTAAGTCATCATCTACCAAAGGTGATGTCTTAGAGGGAGGTGGACTTTCGTCGAATGTTACGTTCAACGATTCCTCGACTCTTGAGGTTTCTTTGTTCAAAACTATGTAGGCTTTACTATTTTGCGAATACCCAAGAAACACACCTTCATACGACTTTGGGTCGAACTTGGTGAGATAATCCTTAGTGTTTAAAATGAAGCACTTGCTTCCAAAAACTCTAAAATATCCTAAAGTAGGCTTTTTGCCTCTATATAACTCATATGGAGTCTTTTTCATAAATGGTCTAATTAATACTCTATTTAAGATGTATGTGGATGTATCTACGGCGTGACACCAAAACTTTTGTGGTATATTTTGTTCATTTAATATTGTTCTACTCATTTCTTGAATTGTCCTATTTTTGCGTTCTACTACACCATTATATTGAGGAGTTCGAGGAGCCGAGAAATTATGTGTTATGCCATTAGCATCACAAAAAGCTTCAAATTGGGTTTCGTTATCAAATTCACGACCGTGGTCGGTTCTAATAGACACAATGTTATTTCCTATTTGATTTTGAATTTTCTTACTTAGAATTTCAAATTTATCAAATGCCTTGTTTTTAGTTTTTAAAAACTTAGTCCAAGTATACCTAGAGTAATCATCTACTATTACCAAAGTATAGAAGTTTCTCCCATAACTTTGTATAGCGGATGGACCAAACAAATCCATATGTAACAATTCTAGACACCTAGATGTAGACACCATGTTTTTAGCCTTATGGCTATTATGAACTTGTTTTCCAATTTTGCAAGCATCACAAAAGTGTTGGTCGTATTTCAACTTGGGTAGGTTCCTAACGAGTTCCTTAGATGATAAGGATTGGATTAGCCTCATATTGGCGTGACCTAAGCGTCTATGCCATAGAGTTGAGTTTTTGTCCAAAGAGGTGAGACAAAGTTTATCTTTAGGTGTTTTGTCTAATTTCATAATGTAAACATTATTCTTCAAAACACCTTTTCCTACAGTTATGCCATCTTTAAGTATTTTACTTTCATTTTCACTAAAAAGGACGTTATACTTTTTGCGGCATAATTGACTAATACTAAGCAAGTAAAATCCTAAGTTATCTACATAAGCAATATCATCAATAGTGAGAGAGTCATGAGAGATTGTACCTTTTTCGATGATTTTACTTTTAAGCTTGCTACCGAATGTGACATTACCTCCGTCGTATACTTGGTAGGTTGAGAAAAAGCTTTTGTTTCTTGTCATGTGTCTTGAACACCCACTATCTTTGATCCACTCGTCCGGTTCTAACCCGACTTTCAGGCACACCTAAGTTAAAGAAAAACTCAAGCGTTTGGTGCCCAATATCTCATGGGTCCATTTGGGTTAAACATTAAATTATCATGGTTCATGTATGGAAATGGTGGACAAGTGTTCCATGACATGTAGTTGGGACCTTGATAGTTCCTAGACATGTTTTGGTTCCATCTATTTTGATGATGATGCTGTGAATTAAAGTTACTCTTAGGAAATGGGTGTTTGGGAAAACTAGTTTTAGGTCTCTGTTGAACCGTTTTAATCCTAAACTCATTTTTAACTTGACATTTTCCTATAGTAACTGCTGGTTTTTGTTGGTTAACAGTTGTACTAGTGCTAGGTTTTCTTGTGACCTTAACGAACTCAGTACGATCCGAAGTACAGACCTTCTGTTCAGCAACAGTACCTGCGGACCCTTTGGTCACTACTGGCGGAACCAAATTTTTGGGTCCGCCAGATCCGTGGGTGTCTGACTTTGTTGGAACAGGTTCTTGTACTTTCACTGTTTGTTTCTTAAAGTCATTTAAGTTTCCTAGTTTCATAAAACCTAGTCCGGTTTTATCATGAGGCAACTTTTGAATTTGCATTATCTCATCTGCTAAACAAATGTTTTTATCAAACCTTTTAAACTTAGAGTTTTGTTTGATAAGATCTTCCTGTGTGGTTTTAAGTGTTTCTAATTCTAGTTTAAGTTCCTGACATGAGACACATGTTTCTTTAACACTTTTCTCTTTTCTGATCGTATCACCTTTTTCTTTTAACCAATAGACTTCGTTTTCTAAAAGTGTCGTTTTGGTTTTTAAGAACTTATTTTTGTTTATGATTTTTAGAGTAATATCACACAGTTTGTTATATTCTACTTCTAAGGTTTCATCATCAATAGAGGAGTATGACGAGTCAGAATGTACCTCTTCTGAGTCATGAGCCATGAGAGCAACTTCGTCATTCTTAGACTCGTCGTCATCACTTTCACTGTCACTTCAAGCTCCACTAACAAATGCTCTTTGAGACTTGTTATTTGGAGGCTTTGGACATTATCCTATTAGGTGACTGGAATCCCCGCACCTAAAACACTTCCTATCCATTTTTCCTTTCCTATCATCACGGTCTTTCCCGAAGGATTTATTTTCTTCACGAGGTTGTCTTACGAACTTTCCTCGTCTCCTAAAGAACTTCTTGAAATCTCTAACGGCCATGGCATACTCTTCGTCTTCGCTACCTGAACTAGACTCTTCATCATCACTTGATTTTACCTTAGCTTTTAAGGCAATGGATGTCATCTTCACCTTTTTGCCTATAACTATTTCTGAGTCTTTTTCCATCACCATCTCGTGAACTTTGAGATTTCTGATGAGCTCGTCAAGTGTCATGCTTGAAAGAGCCTTGGATTCTTCAATAGCCGTCACCTTTGCTCTCCACTTCGGATGAAGTGCTCTAAGAAATTTTCTGACAAAGTTCTTACTAGAAAAAGATTCGTCAAGTGCTTTAAAAGAAGTAATTATAGTATTAAACCTAGCAAAAGCACTATCAATGGTATCATCTTCAGAGATAACAAATTGTTCATATTGTTGAACAAGAAGATCAATTTTGTTATCTTTGACTTGTGAGTTCCCTTGATGAGTGATAATCAATGATTGCCAAATATCCTTAGCCGTTTTACACATAAAAACTCTTTCATATTCTTTCTTAGGTAAGGCATTATAAAGCATCATTTTGGCTTCTTTCTTTTTGGCAATAAACTTTTTTTGCTCATCACTATGACGAGTAAGAGAAGTACCCTCATCCCAACCACCTGATATATTTGATATAGGTTTATTATCACCTTCTACAATATTATAAAACAAATCTATATCCTTTGACTTCACATAAGTTTCAAAGCGATTTTTCCAATATATAAAACTATTTGGTTCAAATAGTGGTGGTCTTTGCATAGATTGCCCTTCTTTGAAGTTTTCAAAATCCATTGATCGTTTCAAGTTTTAAAATACAATATATTTTGAAAATCTTGAGTAACCTGGCTCTGATACCAATTGTGGAAAACTAGAAGGGGGGATGAATAGTTTTTACCGTTTTAAACTTTTCTTCACTTTGTATACTTAACGTGATTTTAAAGTAAAGCAAACAATCAAGCAATATATATAAAGCAAGTAAGGAAAGAAATGATCAAACCACATAACATGGATGTTTATAATGGTTCGGCTACAAGGACTCTCTTCCTTGCCCTACTCCACTCCTCGAGCCTCTAACTCGAGAGTTTTTCTTCACTAAGAAACAAGCTCCCTTCTAGGCGGAGAAAACCTTTACATGTCGCTTACTCTTTATCCGGTACTAAGCTAAACACCGAGTTCTTTACAAGGGTACAACCACTCTCGTTGGTTCTTTAACAAGGGTACACCACTCCTGTTGGTTTTTTTTAACAAGGGTACAACCACTCCCTACACTCTATGTGTTTTGAGGACTAAAACACTAACCGAACTCTACTGAATGAATGGTATAGATAATGATGTGTTAAAACTAACTAATCACATAGTATCTAACTATCAAGACTTGCAACAGTGTCTTGAAGCTTGTATGCTTGATCTTCTTTGCTACAAAAGAGAGATCACTAAGAATGAAATGAATGAATGTAATAGGTTAGTAATGTACTAATGAATGAATATATAATTTAAGCTATATGAGTGATGAGTGTGCTTGAATGATCAGCTTGCTATTTATAGGCAAAACTGAACAGACAAACCACGGATTTGGCGGACCCAAATTATGGGTTCCGCCCTTGTACTGGTTTGGTTCCGCGGGAACATGCCAGCTAAGGACTTCACAAATCTTACCATATCTTGTCTAGTCTTGTCAAGATCTTACAAAGTCAACTCCTTTACTTCAAGATCTTTCCAAAATATATTGTAAAGTCAGCTATAATTTCCTAATGAGGTATGCCATGATGTCATGTGTATTTCCATTTTTAAGAAATAAAAATAAACATGTAAATGTATATATGTATGCAATGTGTAATTCCTAGTGATCATGTGATATGTAAATGTGTTTTTAAAAAGCTTGTTACTAAAATGTAAAAGACTTTAACTTATATTTATGCTTTGCTAAAGATAAACCTTACAATTTTTATTAACAAAATAAAGCAAAGATCGTAAAATATAAATAACGTTTTTAGGACGATATTTGTATTAACACTATCCTTAAGGATTCTCATGACTCATTGATTTCCTGATATTTGTTATTTGATATGCTTTAATCCATATTTGTTCAGTATTCGTTTGATTATTCGTTTCATGCTATATTCTATTCATATAGCTATTATCTGAGTTGAATAATTTATAATTATCCCTTATCATTATATTGCAAGTGCTATGCCTATTTATGTTGCCCATATTTGTAGCCAGTCATGGGGAGTCCATGGCCGTGCCATTGATGCACCAATGGTATTGACACTATCTTTGGAGGTGGGTTTTTGTCCACAGCGTCCCATTTGTTTATATAGCTGTGTATATGGCCCACCTGGCCTGTGTTTATTATATCTATGTTTAGTCTAGAACTGGCATATGAATCTCTGTTTTGAGGGGAGCGTATGGATGCATCCTAGGTACTTAGTTCAGTTTTGATATATACTTGTGAATGGACTTGAGTGTGTGCAATACACCCCATTTCACTTTTGGTACATCGAGCTAGCTACTCCATGTACAATTTGCTATATGTTTTGTTGGGCATTTTCT
This sequence comes from Artemisia tridentata subsp. tridentata, assembly GCA_021014915.2. Taxonomy (NCBI): domain Eukaryota; kingdom Viridiplantae; phylum Streptophyta; class Magnoliopsida; order Asterales; family Asteraceae; genus Artemisia; species Artemisia tridentata. The sequence continues at coordinate 219,911,863 of CP139501.1, read as the reverse complement.
TCGATATTGATATCCACTTTATGTCCATTATTATGCTTTGATCCCTTTCATATGTTTCATATTCTGTTTGACATCTTGTTTAGCAGGTTCTCTTGCATTCATTCACTTATTCATTTCGTATACGCTTTTTACCTTTCATTTATTTATATTTGTTCAGTGAGCATTAGCTCAGCCTCATTTTCTTTTCTTTGCGACAGGTTATAAGTAGGATGATGGGCATGAGTGTTGAGAGAAGAAGATAGAGGACCTACCCTAGATTAGATTCCATCATTGGAGTTATGATTGTAGACATTATGCTTTGGATATGTATTGTATTTAGATTATCGTTTGGATTATATTTCATAAATCCTTGTAATTCTTGACTTAGTATTTAATAAGAAGTCTTCCGCTTGCGTTTAAATGTTTTGATTGACACCATAATGTTACACTTAGGCCCTTTTTGGGTTGGGGTGTTACAATTATGGTATCAGAGGTTAGGTTTCGACCTGTAGTATTTTAAGTTATGACCTGTGAAAGACTTGGCCCTTAGGTTTGCACTATAGGAGCTTATGAAACAACCTTTGAAAATTTGCCTTAGGATTTCCACTCTGAAGTAACTTAAATTATGACCGGTGAGGATTGGGTAAACTATAAGAAATTTGTTTAAGTATCATTGCTTCCGCATCACTCTGATTCGTGCCTTACTTTTATTTAAGCCCTTTTAAGATCACTTTTTCCGGAGATTAGAAACTTATTATTTTGCACAACCTAATATTTGTGACTGAGTAAGTTTAGAATGCGTTGAGAATTCTGTAGTAATGCCTGACACTATATAAGCCTTATTTTCTGATTCCGACCTTAACCTCTGATTCGTTTGTTAATCATTTAGATGCCTCTTAGATCATTCTGAGAATTCTTGTGACCATGATGTGTTTGACACATTCTGTGATTTCTCTTGCTTTTGCTAAGCATATTTAAGTCTCCCTACATTATTAGATTCATCTTACCCATTCCTATTCATATGAGAAATCTTGTGGGGATTAACCACGAGTATAGGAATGTTTCCCTCACTTCTGAATGATAAGATCCACTCTGCTGATCTGTCTTCCTTTGGAGTATTAAATTCGATGTCATTCTGGTATGGATTAGTTGACTGAGCATCAAGATGATAACTACTGTCATACTGTACACCTTTGACAATTCGAACATCCTGAATTCTTTTACCATGATTTTCGATTGGTTAACCCGTTGTTATCATTACTACCCTGGAAACTCGTACGTTATTTTTGCGGTTGTGAAGGTTTCCTAGCACCTATTTTGTACACCGTTGGCTGGATCTCACCTTGAGAGTCATTTTGCAATCTGAACTTTTTCGATATAGTCCCTGAATGAACTACCAAGGTTTCCACCGGAGTGTGAAGTTGATTTGACCTGGTAATGAGAGATTGTTTAGTCATGAATCGAGGTAGAATATGATATCAATAAAAGCATGTTTATATGATGCAAGTATTATGACGCCTGACCAACGTGATAATAGTTACATCATATAACCTGAACTTATTGGGATCATAGGATGTCTTTGAGAAGTGCCTGAGAACAATAAGTGGAATGAGTCTGAATTCTATCTGAATAGAGCAACATTTTGCCTGATTTTGAAACTCCGTATCTAATAGCACCAGTTGAATTGAGAGAACTGTAGGAGCAGCTACAAGAACTACTGGGAAGTGATTTTATTCGTCTGAGTGTATCGTCGTGGGGTGCTCCAGTTTGTTCACGATGAAGAAGGATGGTAGCATGAGGTGGTATATTGATTACTGGAAGTAGGACCGTATTACAGTTAGAAACCGTTATCCATTGCCCTGAATTGACGACGTATCTGATCAACTTTAGGATGTGAAGTCTTCTCTAAGACTGATTTAAATTCTGGATATCATCAGTTACGTGTGAGGAGTAAGATATTCCTAGAACTATCTTTCATACTCGTTATGATCACTATGAGTTTAGTGATGCCAATTGTATTGGCTAATGCTTTGACTATTTTATGGACTTGGTGAATCGTGCCTTTCGTGAGTACTTGGACAAATTTGTCATAGTATGACATTTTAGTACATTCGGAGACGAAGGAGAAACATGAGGATCATTTTCGTATTATGTTTGAAACTTAGCGTAAGAAGAAGCTTTATATATTCTGGAAGTATGATATTGGTTGGGACAAGTGGCGTTCTTAGTTGATGGTATTATCAGGATCTTGCGAAGATGGAAACTATCACCAAATGGCCAAGACCGATGATAGTTACGGAAGTTAGAACCTTTTGAGTCTTGCAGAAGAATTGGGAAAGATGTTCATGACTGGCGTTACCGTTGACGAAGCTTATGAGAAGAGGAGAGAAGTTTAGATGCGATGAGAACTGAGTTTTGGAAAAGCTGAAACATAAATTAGCTTCTACTTTCATACTTACAGGTGGGTACCAATTTTGGGATACTTCAAATAAAGAGACTTAGTTATGTCCTTATGCAATACGGGAAGGTTATTGCTTATGCATCAAGACAACTATAACCGTATAAGGCGAATTATTCAACGCATAACTTGGAGTTAGCAGCAGTGGTGGTTGTTAGTAAGATTGGAGGAAATTCTTGTATGGTGGATTTTGACCTGTGTTGAAGACTTGAGGAAACTATTTAACTAAGGCACACAGTTTTTACTTCTTTATTCATCTTAGTTATACTATGATGAATTAAGATCTGGAGCAGACCTTCTGGTGGAAAGACATTTAGCAAGTTGATAGAAGCCTTTAAGCTAGGGATTATTTGGTTAGTTTGCACACCTGCAGTGATCATGTCGGAGATCCGCATCTTACTTCATAATTCTGGGAAGATCTGGAGAAGGCTTGAGGAATCAGACTCAAGATGGCAAGCAGATGACAAGTGAATCCTTTCAGACTTATGTATGAACGGAAGTGTAGAACATCTTTTGGTGGAATAAGGTCAGAAGATTGGTTATTAAAGGTCCGGGTTGATTTAGTGACTAATAGACAGTTACCATTGTATAAGAGAAGTTTTGAAATTTTAGACCAGGAGACTGTGTGTTCTTGGAGTGTCTCTGTACAGAAGTGTTAGATGTTCTGGCACAATGGAGATTTAATCCACGGTTAGTTGGCCTTTAGGTTCATTCTTAGCATTACTAATATTCCGTCTTTTTCGTCAGACATTTGACACGTTCAATAATTCGATATGAGCTTCGTTGACTGTTTGTATGCTTCTTTGATTCGTTCGGAAACTTAGATAGAAATGGTGAAGAGTCCTACCGTTAGCATTTCATTCGTATCTGTCTCATGCTCATATCATGTTTCAGTTCATGTATCTCTTTTGAGATGCTACAGCTGTCATCCGTTATATATATGTTTCGTGCCTATTGGATCAGATTCGTTACGATTTGTTTTGCTGGAGAGCCTGAGGGTATCCTGGTTTATCTGGATCAAGTCATGAGAAAACCTTTTTAAAATCTTTTAGAAGAGTCAATCCGAGTGAGTTAATCATTTTCATTTCTTTCGTGATTTGATACGTTTCCGTTTGACCTATTTACTTCAATTTTGAGGGCGAATTTTTTTTTTAGAGGGGAAGAGTTGTGTTGGGAATTAAACTTAAGCAGTTTGTACGGTTAAGACTGTTGATACAAAGACAGTTAAGACTGCTGATGAAGAGCAGTTAGAACTGCTGAAGGAAGAACAGTTAAGACTGCTTATGAGATCATGTTGAAACCGTTTGAAGATAATTATAGAAAAGATATGGTAAATATCTTATTTGTATAGAATGATATGATTAGATGTTTAACGTGTAAAGGACTCTTTACATTATAAAATGGGATCCTTAGATTAGGGTTTCATAGGTCATACAATACGATATACACATATCATTCAGATCTATTGTAATCGTTCGATATAGTGAAGTGATAAGTTTGGTTGATATCGTTGCTCTTATTGTTTTACTTATTCAATCACCAAACATAATCATATATTCTTCTAAGTACTTGGTAGTAAATTCCGCGTGCTATCAAGTATACACTCAAAGTATCTCCAACACAACGTGTGTGTTTAGATCTGGTCAAGTGGTATCAGAGCCAGGTTTTTGATACGTTGAGTTTAGAAGAATCAGAAGTATTTACTCACTAGCAATCCAAGAAGATGGACATGGAGACACATCAAACCTCAATCCTTGCTAAACTCCCCATGCTGAAACAGAATGAATACGACTTATGGCGGCTCAGGATAGAGCAATACTTCATGGTGCAAGACTATGCATTATGGGATATTATTATTAATGGTGATTCCTTCAAACCAGTTGCTGTTGAAGAAACACGTGCTGATGGTTCCAAGGTCACAAAGCTTAATACTGAGCCAGTTACAAACGAGGAGAGAATCAAAAAGAAGAATGATCTGAAGGCTAGGAATTTGTTACTAATGGCAATTCCTAATGATCAAGTGCTGAACTTTAGCCATTACGAGTCGGCTAAAACTCTTTTTGAAGCAGTGGTGGAAAGATTTGGTGGCAATGAAGCTACCAAGAAAGCACAGAAAACCCTACTCAAGCAAAGTTATGAGAACTTCACTGCATCAAGCAATGAAACTTTGGATCAAATCTTTAATAGGCTTCAGAAGATCATCAGTCAACTTACTGTGTTGAAGATTGTGATACCTCAAGAAGACCTCAACATGAAGTTTCTAAACAGTTTACCTACTGAATGGAACACTTATGTTGTGGTTTGGAGCAATAAACCAGAGCTGGAGAATATGACAATGAATGAGCTTTACAATAATCTCAAGATTGTTGAGCAAAAGGTCAAGAAGAGTGGTAGCACCAGTTCCAGTTCAGGGAATATGGCTTTTGTATCTTCTTCAAACAGTTCTAACCATGAAGATGAAGAAGCAGTTGGTACTGCTATACCAACAGTTAGCACTGCTAGTGTAAAAACTAGCACTGCTGGCTTAACTGATGAGACCATATATGCATTTGTATCAGAACAGTCTGGTGGGTCAAAGATCTTTAATGAAGATCTTCTTCAAATTGCTGAAGATGATTTGGAAGCTATGGATTTGAAGTGGCAGTTGGCTTTGATAAGCATCAGGGCTAAGAAGTATTACCAAAGGACAGGAAATAAGATTACCTTCAATGGAAGAGATGTTGCTGGGTATGATAAGTCTAAGGTGGAATGCTTTAATTGTCACAAGATGGGGCACTTTGCCAGGGAATGTAGAGGTCCAAGACAACAAAGCAACCAGGGTCAAGGGTTTAAGAATCAGCAAGGGTCAAGGAGAACAGTTAATGTTGAAGAGCCTTCTTCCAAGGCTATGGTAGCTGTAGATGGAGATGGATTTGATTGGAGCTTCATGGAGGAAGAAGAAGAACCAGCTAACTTGGGTTTGATGGCTTTCTCAGACACTGAGGTATATAAACCTGAAAAATGTTCTAACTCTTGTCATGCTTTAAAAGATTATGAAAATATTAAGAAACAGTATGATGATCTTAGAGTTGAATATAATCAAATAAGTTTTAGTCTGTCAAATCATAAAAGAGGATTAGCTATTTTGGAAGAACAAATTGTGTTTTATAAACAGAATGAGTCAAACTTTACTGATGAGATAGGTCTTTTAAAGAGGGAATTGGAAATAAAAGAAAATAAAATGAGTGGACTTGTATATGAACTAGAGAAGCTTAAAAAGGAGAAAGAAAACATCCAGTTAAGTGTAGATACTCTTGAATATACTTCAGATGGAGTTAAGAAGATTGTAGAGAGTCAAATACTTAACAAAGCTAAATCTGGTTTAGGTTATAAGTCAGTTGCACCCCCCTTTAGAGGAATGTTTGGTCCACCAGGAATCAATTTAGCTAATACAGGTTTAGAAGAGTTTAAGGATATGGAATTTCCTAGATATGGTGTTAAGATTAGTGAGAATCCTGTTAAATTTGTTAAGGCAGAGGATGCCTTTGTGAGTGCTAGTGATAAATCCCTCTCTAAGGAAAAGATGTCCTCTGATAGGAACTCAGATGCTCCAACTATTGAGGAGTGAACATCTGATGATGAGAATGTAGAGGTTAAGGAAAAAACTAATGCTGTTAAGGTAGAAGTTAAACATGCTCCTAAAGTGGTTAAGACTGAAAACATAAAACCAGTTAGGAAAAATGTTAGATATGCTGAGATGTATAGGACTAAGAACAGATCATCAAGTTCTGAGAGTAGTCATAGGAATTGGAATCATTCAAAATCTAAGAGAACGGATGATAAGTTTACTATGATTAGAAAAGTATGTTTTGTTTGTGGAAGTTTTGAGCATATGGCTGCTTATTGTGATTCTAACCCATGGAAAAAGAGGGTTACTGGGAATGCAAGGGTGAACATGAATAATAATGCTAGGGTAAATAAAAATGGTCCAACTAGATTGACAAACCCTAATGCAAATCATAAGATGTCACCTAAAGCTGTTATGTTAAAGACTGGCATCAAAACAGTTTCAACTGCTAGTCAAAATCAGTGGTTTAATAACAAGCAAACTGTTACTAGTGCAAAACAATTTTCAAATCATGCACAAACAGTTAAAAGTCATTTTTATCAGAAAACAGCAATGGCTAATCAGAAGTGGGTGCCTAAGGTTAAACAAGCAGTTCCAACTGCTAGTTCAGCAGTTCCAACTGCTAGATCAGCAAATCCAATTGCTAGGCACTTAAATGTTAAGGGAAACTGGGTCAATGCTATCAAGGCCTCAGCACATTGGGATAGACATTATACCAGACCCAATGGTGCATCAAAGACCTCAAACAAGTTTTCTCATCTTGATGCACAAGGCAGATCCAAACCAGTGATGGTTTGGATCCCCAAAAGAAACTAACACCTTTATTTTGTGTGCAGGAACATCCCTCATATGACAAAGAAGATAGAGGATTTTCAGACAGTGGATGTTCAAGGCACATGACAGGCAACAAGTCATATCTTTCAGACTTTATTGCTCTGGATGGAGGACCAGTTGTCTTTGGTGGTGGTGTTGGAGGAAGAATTACTGGTAAAGGGGTAATTAAAACTGGTAACCTTGATTTTGAGAATGTGTATTATGTACCAGAACTTAAGTACAATCTTTTCAGTGTATCACAAATTTGTGATAAACAGAACAAAGTTTTATTTACTAATACTGATTGTCTTATACTTTCCCCTGATTTCAAGCTACCTGATGAAAGTCAAGTATTGCTTAAAATCCCTAGAAAGGATAATACATACAGTGTTGAGATGAATAAACTAGTTCCTAAGGTTGGACTTACTTGTCTTGTTGCAAAAGCCACATTGGAAGAATCAATGTTATGGCACAGGAGGCTTGGTCATGTTAATTTTAAAACCATTAACAAAATTGCTAAACATGGATTGGTAAGAGGTTTGCCAAACAAAATTTTTCTGAATGACCAAACTTGTGTTTCTTGCCTTAAGGGTAAGCAACACAGAGCCTCATGTAAGCCAAAGACCCAGAACTCTATTTCTCAAGCTTTGTATATGTTGCATATGGACTTGTTTGGTCCTACCTCTATGAATAGCTTGAATTTTAAGAGATACTGCCTTGTTGTCACTGATGATTATAGTAGGTTTTCTTGGGTATTCTTTATGAAAACTAAGGATGAAACAAGTGAAATACTTAAGACCCTTATTGTTGAGGTAGAAAACCTAGTTGATAAGAAGGTTAAAGTAATCAGATGTGACAATGGGACTGAATTTAAGAATAGAGTGATGGATGACTTTTGCAGAGAAAAAGGTATTAAGAGGGAGTTTAGTGTAGCTAGAACCCTACAGCAAAATGGTGTAGCTGAGAGGAAGAATAGAACTCTTATAGAGGCTGCTAGGACAATGTTAGCTGACTCTAAGCTACCAGTTTCATTTTGGGCTGAAGCAGTTAGCACTGCTTGTTATGTGTTAAATAGGGTTTTAGTTGTACAACCTCACAATAAGACTCCTTATGAGTTACTTAGAGGTAGAACCCCTGCTTTAAGCTTCATGAGACCTTTTGGTTGTCATGTTACTATCCTTAATACCAAAGACCAACTAGGAAAGTTTGATGGAAAATCTGAGGAAGGTTTCTTTGTTGGTTATTCTCTGCACAGTAAGGCTTTTAGGGTGTACAATACAAGCACCAAGCAAGTAGAAGAAAATCTGCACATAGAATTTTTGGAGAATAAACCAAATGTTGCAGGTGTAGGTCCAGATTGGATCTTTGATATAGACAGTCTTTCAGATTCCATGAATTATGTGCCTGTTACAGGTACAAATACTAACAATGATGCAGGTTCAGAAGAAGAAGATGATGATTGCATTTTCATACCTGTCATGGAAGAAAGTTCTGTGAATGAGTCTTCTACAAAGAAAGATGATATTCCTTCATCAAGTGGTGTAGACAAAGAGAAAGATGTTGCTGAAACTAATGGTCAGAATGGTAAAGAAGCTGAAATTCCAACGAGCAGTTCCAATGGAGTTAGCACTGCTTAACCTCAAGTTCCAACTGCTGAGCAAGATATTGATACTGCTGAACCAAGTCAACCTCATCTTGATTCACCAGTTGATACTGCTGAGTTTGATTTCTTTGGAGATGGTCTGCAAAACATGACTACTAGCTATGCAGTTCCTTCTACTCCCCAAACCATTTTACATAGGAATCATCCACTTACCAATGTCATAGGAGATGTACAATCTGGAGTCAAGACCAGAAGGCAAATTCAAGACCTAGATCATCATGGATTTCTCAGTATGGTGTATAAAGAGAAACATCATGAAGATGAGAATGAGTGCATGTTTGTATGTTTTCTATCTCAGATTGAACCCAAGAATGTGTTAAAGGCTTTAGAATCATCAAGTTGAGTTGAAGCTATACAAGAAGAGCTACTTCAATTCAAGATTTAAAATGTTTGGGTTCTGGTTGATCTACCAAAAGGAATGAGAGTTATTGGTACAAAGTGGGTATTCAGGAACAAGAAGGATGAGAGAGGCATTGTTATAAAGAACAAAGCAAGATTGGTTGCTCAAGGATATACTCAGGAGGAGGGTATAGATTATGAAGAAGTTTTTGCTCCAGTTTCCAGGATTGAAGCAATAAGACTATTTCTTGCTTATGCTTCATTTATGGGGTTTATGGTCTATCAAATGGATGTGAAAAGTGCATTTCTGTATGGCACTATTGATGAAGAGGTTTATGTTTCACAACCTACAGGTTTTGTCGACCCAGAGCATCCTGACAAGGTTTATAAAGTGGTGAAAGCTCTATATGAATTGCATCATGCTCCAAGAGCTTGGTATAAAACTCTGGCTAAATATCTACTGAAGAATGGGTTTCATAGAGGGAAAATTGATCAAACTCTTTTTATTAAGAAGGACAAGGGTGATATTCTTCTAGTACAAGTGTATGTAGATGACATCATTTTTGGTTCTACAAAGAAACAGATGTGTAAGGAGTTTGAAAAACTGATGAAAGACCAATTTTAGATGAGTTCTATGGGAGAGCTTACCTTCTTTCTAGGTATTCAAGTACAGCAAAAGTCAGATGGTATATTTATCTCTCAGGATAAATATGTTGGTGAAATTTTAAGGAAATTTCAATTCACAGATGCCAAGGTTGCTAGCACACCAATTGACAAGGAGACACACTTGTTATTAAAGGATCACAGTGGTGAAGATGTGGATGTGCACATGTATAGATATATGATTGGGTCCCTGATGTATCTCACATCATCTAGGCCTGATATTATGTTTGCTGTATGTGCCTGTGCAAGATTCCAAGTCAATCCTAAGGTGTCTCATCTCACAGTAGTAAAAAGGATCTTCAGATACCTTAAAGGACAGCCTAACTTAGGGCTGTGGTATCCTAAAGAGTCTACATTTGATCTTGTTGCATTCTCTGATTTTGATTATGCTGGTGCTAGCATGGATAGAAAGTCTACAACAGGTGGTTGTCAATTCTTAGGTCAAAGATTAATCTCTTGGTAGTGTAAGAAGCAGACTATGGTGGCTATATCTACTACTGAAGCAGAATATGTGGCTGCTGCAAGTTGTTGTGCTCAAGTTTTATGGATTCAAAGCCAGATGCTTGATTATGGGTACAATTTCTTAAACACAATTATACATATAGACAATAACAGTACAATGTGTATCATTAAGAATCCAGTTCAACATTCAAAAACTAAACATATTGAAATTAGACATCATTTTATAAGAGACTATGCTGAAAAGAAGTTAATACAAGTTGTTAAAATACACACTGATAACAACTTTGCTGATCTCTTAACAAAAGGTTTTGATGTAAGCAGATTTCAGTACTTGGTAACAGGTATTGGAATGCTTAATCCTTCAAAAGATTAAATGTCTAAATGTTTTTGAAATTTGTACTGTTAATTGTGCTATTTGTATAGTTGAGACTGCTTGAATGTTTTTAAGACTGCTTGTGAATTTGTTAGTCAAATGGAAAAATTGTTAAAAGAGAATATTGTGTATTGTGTTTTCTTTGGTTTCGGACTAACATTTCAGGTTAAGAAAAGCTTTTTGCTTTGGATTGTGTTTTGATAAGTGTGGTGGTTTGGATTGTCAAGTGTGAATGCTTGTCACACAACAAATGGTACTTGATTCACCATGTCTAATCAACATAAGAATCAACTAGTCCAGATCAAACGGTTTCTGGTAAAGACTACTCAAATCCGTTTATGGTTGACAGTTTACCAAAAACTGGTTGGTTATCAACTCACCAAATCTAAGTGTGAAGAGTTGGCTAGTCCATAGCAAACGGCTATTGGTAAAGACAAGTCAAATCCGTTCATAGCTGATAGTTTGCTAAAAACTATAAATGGATAAAACTGTTTTTGAATCCACAAATTAAAATTCAAATTTTGATTTTATCTCTGAAAACTTTTTGCTAAACAGTCTGAACTACTAAAGTAAACAGTCTGAACAACTGGCTTCACCAGTTTGTATTGATTGTTACAAACTTAGTTCCTACTGATTTTATGCTCTGTGATACACCTCTCTCAGAAGGTAATACATCTGGAAGTGTTGAGAGCAGTTTGAAACTAAAACAACTGAATTGATGGTAACTTATACAAATGGTCTTATTTGATGCTAAGCTTGGATAACTTATGTTCTAGTTCATTTGATGGTGAGGATTCTTCCAAACAGGGGAGGAATTAAAGTTTGTTCTAGTTGCTGTTAAAGATGATTGATGATTATAAAATTCAGGGGAGGAATTAAGAATTCAGAGATAAATTATAATGAAGTGCTTAAATTTTATTCATTATAAAGGTGGATTCATTACAAAGCTTCATACGGTTACAAGGAAAAACCAACAAAAACTACCAACAAAAGATACCAAAACAACCTACACAACACAAAAGTCAACACAACTACAACTACTCAAGCTTTCCTTTTCCTTTTCCAGTGATATCCGGCATGGTTTTGCTGCGGGCTCCTCTGCTACCCATGAGTTCAGACACCTTCTTGCAGGGAAGTGCTAGTATTACTGATCTTGGAGATGGAAATTGCTGCTTCTCAGGCTTTTTCTTCTCAGGCTTCTTTGGAACAGGGATCTTCACTGATGATGCTGCTTTCTCAAATTCTTTTGTGAGTAAGTCTGATAGTTTTTGAAGTTCATCATCGTCAGAAGAGTCAGACGAAGAGGAGGATGAATCATCAACATAAGGAGGAAGTTCATCGGAGGAAGTTTCTTCAGATGAGGATGTTTTAGTCTTTTTCTTTGAAAGATTAACTCTTGAAGTTGAAGAATAGTTTGGAGGAAAATAGTTGTTCCATCCTGAATCTTCGGAATCAGAAGAAGAATCAGATGAAATTTCTATGATGTTTGGTGAAGAAGACATTGTGATTGAAGAAGTTAAAAGATTTGTGTTGAAGAATATTTTGTGTGGATATGTGAGTTCTTATAGAATTAATGGCATTCAATGCGTGGTTGATATGCAGAATTAACTTTGGGTTGGTATAAGGAATTAATTCCTTGATAGGATTAAATTATTTTTGGTAATTTTTGAAGGGTTGGTCAAAAGAGTGTGATATATGAAGATAATTCCCAAAGTGTTTCGAGTTTAAAGATAAGTGTTTGAAAGAATCCACCCCATCAACGAAATCAGAAGTTTAATTCAAGAAACTTATTGATTTGCATCTAAATCATAAGTTTAGGGGAGGATTGTTGGGAATTAAACTTAAGCAGTTTGTACGGTTAAGACTGTTGATACAAGGACAGTTAAGACTGCTGATGAAGAGCAGTTAGAACTGCTGAAGGAAGAACAGTTAAGACTGCTTATGAGATCATGTTGAAACCGTTTGAAGATAATTATAGAAAAGATATGGTAAATATCTTATTTGTATAGAATGATATGATTAGATGTTTAACGTGTAAAGGACTCTTTACATTATAAAAGGAGATCCTTAGATTAGGGTTTCATAGGTCATACAATACGATATACACATATCATTCAGATCTATTGTAATCGTTCGATATAGTGAAGTGATAAGTTTGGTTGATATCGTTGTTCTTATTGTTTTACTTATTCAATCACCAAACATAATCATATATTCTTTTAAGTACTTGGTAGTAAATTCCGCGTGCTATCAAGTATACACTCAAAGTATCTCCAACACAACATGTGTGTTTAGATCCGGTCAAGTTGTAAAACCCTAAAATTCGGATTCCATTTTCGTAACTAATTTGAACTTTTATCTAAGTCTTGTATTAATCTATTTGACACCTAAAACCATATAATATGTAATATAATACAACTAATTAAAACTAACCTAAGTTCATACCCAAAATCATATTTGTTACAAAAATAAAACCTTCCTAATTCTAAGCCCTTGTACACGTTTTTTTTGCTCTTTACCACACGATTCGTACACATTAAAAAGAGTTTTGAACTCCATGAATTCAGCACTACAATCTCGCTCAATAACAGACTCAATCAATACCCATTTATATTGCAATTACTAACTTATCAAATGAGAGACATGCTTGTCCCTAATTTTTGATATAACATGTTTTTTTTTTTTCTCCTCCTCCTCCCAATCATACGACAAACACACAATAAACACTTAAAACTGCTGCTACGTTTTTCTCTTCAAGATCAAGAGTTCGAAGGGATTTGCTGAGGCTTTGATTTGTGGCTATTAGGGTTGCTGCCGTGGTATTGAATTCGTAGGGTTGGGTTCGTGATTGTGTTCTTTGTTCCTTTTCTTTTCCTCGTAATATCAAAAAGGTTCCACCAATTCTTCCCTTGTTTTTTTTTCTGGTTCCATTCGAACACATGTATGCTAATCTGAATCATATATAAAACATCTAAACCTAAAACACCTATATGCTAATCTGGATCTATTTATTTGTTTGCTTTTCGCTACATGAAATCACAACCAATAACATTCTAAAACCTGATATAATCGACCCATGTTTTCTGCTTGTATTCGACCCTATGATCTGATATAATATTCAAACTTAATCTGACCCATTCGACCCTAATATGATCTCTATAACGTGCCTTCTAAATCTGATAAAACCCTAAATTAATTATTATGAGGCGTATGGAATTAATGGGATGGATTCGGGCTCGTTTTGTGATTTTATGTGAAGTTATGTGGCATTAAATTGATGTGTATGCATGTGGTGTGAGTGTGTCGATGAGAAGGGTTGTTTAAGCGTGTAAAATATGGACTAATAAACCTATAAAACTTGCGTTACAATCAGATTTAAATGGGAACTAGACGTAAGGCTTGATTGGTCTCAGTATAACACTTAGTGTCTCGTTAAGGTTTATGTCGTGTATGTGTGCTTGCATGTTTCATCTAAGTGGTCATATTATGCCTTTTAAAAAGTGTTAGATCTGAATTAGATATGTGATGCGCGTGATGTGTCGTTGCGGTTTAGCAGTTTTAATGCCTACTCAAGTTTTAAATTTATATTTAGCCGACTTATCAATAACACACACACTTAACGAGCAGTGTACCCGGTCAGTATGAAGATAATGGTAAGTAGAGTGTCGATCACTAAGAGTGGAACGTATTATCTCGTTATTCTAATCAGTATTTTAATATCCTAACGCAAGGGGGTTTCAGCCTGAGAGACTGGCACGGTTTGTTTGCAATTAAATAATAAAATAAACCAATAGGCACGAATCAGCAAGTAGCACACACGTACACAGATAAATACTTGAGACAATAAGAGGGCTGTCCTTATGATTAAGTAGATTGTCACTTGTTTTATTGATAGCTTTATATGAAGTGTATGTAGTTAACCCTTTCTCGTTGGTCCTATTCTTATCGGCGAGTAAACCCTTAATGATTACTTATGTCTAAAAGTTATTCCTAAGTGATCAATTTAGTAATAACCGTGGGAGCCACATTATGTCCCGCAGTCAAATGCCCGCAAGCCACTAATAAACACAGAGGTTATCAATGCACTAATAAGTAGTAACCAAAGACATCAACATATAAACTTTAATTGATGGGAAAGCAAGTATTAAAGGGAGTGCAATCTTTCGTTGTCACATTACACAAGCCACCAATCCTGATGAATTAAAGTTTGCTAACACAATAAAACAAAACTACTTAATGAATTAAACACATGCAGCACCTTCTTACAGCTCTTGTATCTTTGATTTGGGTGTGTCTTGTGCTGCCTCCTTGACTGAATTCGTCCTTTGTTTCTCCTGTTCGAACTTCGGTTTTAGGTTTTCCGGCCCTTTTAATTCGTCTGGTCTACGGGGTATTTATAGTTTCTGTCTGAGGGAAGATGCGGCGCATCTACTAAGTAGATGCGGCGCATGTACTTAACTTCGCGTGGGGTCCAAGATTATAATATTCAGGAATATTCGTACACCGCCAGAAGATGCGGCGTAACTCCATGATTAGATGCGGCGCATGTCCTCTTGTATCTTGGATCGTATCTGGTGACATCTTGATAGAGATGCGGCGCATGTCGAGAGTGAGATGCGGCGCATCTGGAGCAGAATTGACTTGATCTTGTCCATGTCAGTAGACCTTCAACTTTATGCACGTTTTGCTCCATTATTAGTCCAAAATCGCTAAGTTTCACCAAATGCTTGTTTTTACCTGAGAATTACAAAAGTAAACGATTAAGTATCAATCCTCATACATAATATAGTAAAACAAGTCAAATTAATAGGATAAATGATAGTAATAAAATGTACTTATTTGAGTTCATCAAATATCCCCCCACTTAAACTTTACTTGTCCCCAAGTAAACCTTAGAATTTCTTTTATGAAAATGTATCCTAAAAGATGTTAGGATTTATTTTTATATTTAAGCATGTATTCGTTCATTTCATAATCACACAACTAAACACTTAACGATTCAGAAGTAAAATAAAATAAGTCGATAAAAGCAAATCTAATCGTTTAACTGTCCAGTCGCGACGAATATTCTATCATAAGCTTGGCAAGTATACACATCTCCACCACTAAAGTTAAGGAGTAACAAGTCTAAAGCGGTAAAAAGGGTTTTTAGGCTTAAGGGTTAATTATTCTCTTTCACTATCGATCTCAAATTCCAGAAAAGGCGACAAAATCACAAATACATGATCGAATCCACGAACACGATACTTGCAATTGCTCAAATCCTTAACTCGAATAGGCTAAAGATAGGTCCAAACTTCACCAATAATAATATATCAAAAAGGGCGACAAAATCATAAATACATAGCCGAATCCACGACTACGATACTTAAGATTGCTCAAATCCCTAATCTCAATAAATCAAAGGTTTGGTTGGATAAAGAATAATAAAGGGTATGGATAATTTTTGGGATATAAATTGGTGCAAAAATAAAAATAAACAAAACAAATAAATTAAAATCCTAAGTGTGGTTAATCACTATCCCAACCATCCCATGAATAAGACTCATATCATCGAATAACTCACGCTTTAACACTTGAAACACACGCTTTAGGTAGACACGAATTATACTCAACAAGATCTTAATCAAAGAATAAACCTTAATTGGCGTTCCCATAACTGCCAATTCCCATTCAATCCATAGATATAGTACAACAAATAGTGGTGATATCGACCACTTACATAACTTTACATAAGTTGGTTAAAACTAACTTCCAACTTTTCTTTCTTTCTTTTTCTTTTCTCATTTTTTCGATTTTTTTTTTTTTTTTTTTTTTTTTTTTTTTTTTTTTATTAAACATAAACATAGATGTGTAAAATTTCACCACATCACTATAACTTTCTTTCCGGATAATTTTTTCATACTTTTCATGACTTCAGAAATAATGGTAATAGTGAAAGTAGTAAACACACGAAAAATAAACTCCAAAATATACAATATTTACTTTCACTCCAATTGCATTGTGCAATTTCCCGACCTAACCATAGATAATGAATTACGCACACGAACACAGGTAATGTAAGGAAACACACTTTGCCTATAGCAATCAACCAACCACGGATTCTAATCTACAGGGTAGGCTAAGGTGTAAGGGTGTAACGAAACATTTTAAACATAGGTGTAAGAAACGAAAGGAATGGCTCTGAGGGTTTTTCTAGGGGTATCTTACTCTAAAAATGAGAGTAACAAAAGGGTTTATACGGGGGTTAACTAACCAGTGTAGTTAGTTAATAACACATAACATATAATAGGCTATTTGGGTGTAATCCTAGAAATTTACCAAGTTAGACAAGTCACTCCAATTATATAAATAATACTTATTATGGTGGTCTCGAATAGTATACAAGCCAAGTTCTAAAGTTTACAAGTCACCGGCACACTCATAGATTTGTGAATTTTGAAAAATCACAATTTTTGAAAATAACGTCATGTGTGCAGTTATGCAACTTAGATCTTAAACAAAAACATGCTAAAAAATTTTTAAGTTTGATATATTAAGCACATTTTAAGCATAATTTTTGAAAAAGTTTAGGACAAGTAATTGTTAAGTGTTCTAATTCTCCAATCCCCCCACCTAAGTTAAACAACGTCCTCGTTGTTTGTATAAAAGATTAAAAACTGGAAATTAAAAGAATTAGAACAGAAAAACTCCCCTGAGATTTGCTCGGTATGATCCTCCATTAGTATAAGAGCAAAAATCAACTTCTTGTGGATTAGAACGTTAAAGCTTCATACTTGATGTATCCACAGGAAATCCAGGAAACTATAATACCACCAACACTTTAAAACACACCTAAGATAAGAAAGGTTCAAGCTTGCATAATACATTAGTAGTTAGGAAAAATAAAACTTAAAAATTAAAACTGAAAATCATCAGGTCAGTCGATGCGCCGTATCTTATGGAAGAAGATACGCCGTATCGAGCCTGGAATAAATACGGATCAGAATAAAGATGCGCCGCATCCTTAACCAGGGATGCGCCGCATTAAAATAAACTGATAAAAGAGTTTAAAAGTCGAAAATAAAAATGCAGAAAAATAAAATAAGATATGACCATTGCAGGAGATGCGTCAACTTGATGCGCGTGATGTGTCGTTGCGGTTTAGCAGTTTTAATGCCTACTCAAGTTTTAAATTTATATTTAGCCGACTTATCAATAACACACACACTTAACGAGCAGTGTACCCGGTCAGTATGAAGATAATGGTAAGTAGAGTGTCGATCACTAAGAGTGGAACGTATTATCTCGTTATTCTAATCAGTATTTTAATATCCTAACACAAGGGGGTTTCAGCCTGAGAGACTGGCACGGTTTGTTTGCAATTAAATAATAAAATAAACCAATAGGCACAAATCAGCAAGTAGCACACACGTACACAGATAAATACTTGAGACAATAAGAGGGCTGTCCTTATGATTAAGTAGATTGTCACTTGTTTTATTGATAGCTTTATATGAAGTGTATGTAGTTAACCCTTTCTCGTTGGTCCTATTCTTATCGGCGAGTAAACCCTTAATGATTACTTATGTCTAAAAGTTATTCCTAAGTGATCAATTTAGTAATAACCGTGGGAGCCACATTATGTCCCGCAGTCAAATGCCCGCAAGCCACTAATAAACACAGAGGTTATCAATGCACTAATAAGTAGTAACCAAAGACATCAACATATAAACTTTAATTGATGGGAAAGCAAGTATTAAAGGGAGTGCAATCTTTCGTTGTCACATTACACAAGCCACCAATCCTGATGAATTAAAGTTTGCTAACACAATAAAACAAAACTACTTAATGAATTAAACACATGCAGCACCTTCTTACAACTCTTGTATCTTTGATTTGGGTGTGTCTTGTGCTGCCTCCTTGACTGAATTCGTCCTTTGTTTCTCCTGTTCGAACTTCGGTTTTAGGTTTTCCGGCCCTTTTAATTCGTCTGGTCTACGGGGTATTTATAGTTTCTGTCTGAGGGAAGATGCGGCGCATCTACTAAGTAGATGCGGCGCATGTACTTAACTTCGCGTGGGGTCCAAGATTATAATATTCAGGAATATTCGTACACCGCCAGAAGATGCGGCGTAACTCCATGATTAGATGCGGCGCATGTCCTCTTGTATCTTGGATCGTATCTGGTGACATCTTGATAGAGATGCGGCGCATGTCGAGAGTGAGATGCGGCGCATCTGGAGCAGAATTGACTTGATCTTGTCCATGTCAGTAGACCTTCAACTTTATGCACGTTTTGCTCCATTATTAGTCCAAAATCGCTAAGTTTCACCAAATGCTTGTTTTTACCTGAGAATTACAAAAGTAAACGATTAAGTATCAATCCTCATACATAATATAGTAAAACAAGTCAAATTAATAGGATAAATGATAGTAATAAAATGTACTTATTTGAGTTCATCAATATGCTAAGATGTCGTGGTATTGGTTTGGTTAAACTTAAGTCGTTTGTTTTCTCGCTTTCTATGCTATCCAAATTTGGGTCATATTGAACGGGGTCTAAACTAATGATGCTAACGTATTTTTGTTTAACTCTTGAGTCTAAAACTTAGTTTAGGATGTGTGCTCTCTGGATATTAAGTTTTATAGCCATTGGAGGTCGGGTAGAAGGTCTTTTGATTTTTACAAAATTAAGTGTCAAAACTGTGTTTTGGATGTCTCGATTTTAGTCGCTGTTTTTGATTTTTAGTTTTCAAACCATAAGGAATTAAGAGGTCTCATTTTACAGGTAGGATTTTTACGATGTATATGACTTACTGGAATTGTTTTGGATTTTTCTAAAAGGTTAAAATTGGTTAATGAAATACAAACTTTCGGGGTATACCTGCAGTGCACTTTCTGGACAGGTTTGGGAAAATGATTTTTGTTTGGATACTTTCCCTTTTGAAATAAAATCTAGAAAAATTATAGTAATTACCTAACATGTATAAGTATCTATGATAATTATTTGAGAACCTCAGTAAATACATAAGTATGGTTATAAATTCATAAACCAAGGGACCTGAACATGATAAAATATGAATTGTAACATAAGCTAAGGGTTTGGTTTAACCTAACATGTTTTGCTTCTAATTCATTTGAAAACCAATCCGAGATACTTTTAAACCTATGTTATGAATACTTACTATTCCACATGTGAAACCCTAAAACACATTAACGAATGAACTAATAAATACTTAAAATCCGTTATGATATTAAATAAGCGTATAAGTAATATATGATTATAATTCGTGTAGATTCAGTGAAGAATGAGTGATCCACCTTTCCTTGTGTTCTTTTCCATTTGCTTTCAATTTCATAAGGTACAGATATTCTGCCCTTTTTTCAGTAAGGGTTTTCCTCATGACTCGTTTTGTTATGATATGGCTTGATTCGTTCGTGACTTCAATATTCGCATTTGAATCCTTTGATATTTTGTAATCCATTTGATATTATGAATTGTATGAAAAACCTTTTTGAATATATATCTTGATGATGGTTTTGGGAAATACTATTTTTAAAATGATTTCTATGACTACGAGGTAACACCACTTTTTATATGAAGGCTTAATGACTCTTATGAAAACAGTTTTTAAAAGAATACTTTCATGAAAACAACATTTAAGTGATTTTCACAATTACATAATCTGGTTGTACTCTATCCTTAAGGATTCTCATGACTCATTGATTTCCTGATATTTGTTATTTGATATGCTTTAATCCATATTTGTTCAGTATTCGTTTGATTATTCGTTTCATGCTATATTCTATTCATATAGCTATTATCTGAGTTGGATAATTTATAATTATCCCTTATCATTATATTGCATGTGCTATGCCTATTTATGTTGCCCATATTTATAGCCAGTCATGGGGAGTCCATGGCCGTGCCATTGATGCACCAATGGTATTGACACTATTTGTGGAAGTGGGTTTTTGTCCACATCGTTCCCATTTGTTGATATAACTGTATATATGGCGCACCTGGCCCGTGTTTATTATATGTATGTTTAGTCTAGAACTGGCATATGTATCTCTGTTTTGAAGGGAGCGTATGGATGCATCCTAGGTACTTAGTTCAGTTTTGATATATACTTGTGAATGGACTTGAGTGTGTGCAATACACCCCATTTCACTTTTGGTACATCGAGCTAGCTACTCCATGTACAATTTGCTATATGTTTTGTTGGGTATTTCCTTTGATATTGATATCCACTTTATGTTCATTATTATGCTTTGATCCCTTTCATATGTTCCATATTCTGTTTGACATCTTGTTTAGCACGTTCTCTTGGATTCATCCGCTTATTCATTTCGTATACGCTTATTACCTTTCATTTGTTTATATATGTTCACTGAGCGTTAGCTCAGCCGCATTTTCTTTTCTCTACGGCAGGTTATAAGCGGGATGCTGGGCATGAGTGTTGAGAGTAGAAGATAGAGGACCTACCCTTGATTAGATTCCATTATTGGAGTTATGATTGTGGACATTATGCTTTGGATATGTATTGTATTTAAATTATTGTTTGGATTATATTTTGTAAGTCCTTGTAATTCTTGACTTAGTATTTAATAAGAAGTTTTCCGCTTGCGTTTATATGTTTTGATTGACACCATAATGTTACACTTATGCCCTTTTTTGGTTGGGGTGTTACAAGTTGCAGTCAAACCCGATAGTCAAACATAAGTTATATGTAAGTCAAATATGTTTATTATGGTTTTAGAAAGAATAATGTCTCACAATTATGAAGGAATAGAACCAAAAGGACCATTGTTGCCAAAGGACCAAAGTTATAACTAATTTATAACTATTACAATCCCAAACGTTTCCAAAAACATCTAGAGTTGTCTGGTATTTGTAGGATGTCGGCATAGAGAGAAAAAGATGGAAAAGGAAAACTCTTCTAGTGATCTTTTGAAGGAAGATTAATGATCTAATACTATAAATGTGACCCTAGCAATGATCCTATACAAGTAAGTATCTCAATTAGTTCTTAATTATGAATTAAGAATTAGGGTTCGTAAATCCAAATTTGGGGAAAGTGTGCAATGATGCGTTTTTAAAGCTAATTAAGAGTTACATTGATTATGGGATATGTTTATTGAGTTAAAGTGTGTAAGCTGTGGGGTGTTCATCATATGATCAATATATGATCATAGATGACTAAGAATGATTAAAGGGTATGTTAGTTGTTATAGTAATTTAATTACGTGTTTTAAGTGTTTTTGTTCATGATTATTTGACCTAGATTGCAAGAGAGGAGAATGATGATATTGTCTGTGAATTATATAGTAACTTAGCTTGGAGCTAAGGTAAGTAACTATGATTAATATGTGCTTAATATGAATGTTCGCATATTATGTGATTATGAATGAGGTTATAGGATTAGAGTCTTGAATTAGTAAATATGGTTTTATAAGAGGCTTGCCAAGTGAGATTACACAAGTGTTAGTTCATGATTATGGAATAACTAAGGTATGTTTGTGATTGTTATGTATTTAAGGTTATTATGGTTATGTGTTATAGTTTATGAAAATTACTATGGTGATTGGATACGAGATTTGATGGTGTTATGTGTTATAATGGTTTTAAGAGTTCATATTGCTAATATGATGAATGATGTATTAATCTTGTTTTAATCTAGTCACTTACTAAGCGTTTCTCTTACATTTTATAGTTGCAATGTTTTTTGTAGGTTCAATTGTGAAGGAGGTAAAGACTTGGTAAAGGCTTAGGATTGGGCACGGGTTGGAAAGCTTATAGGATAAGTGTGCAAGTATAGTTAGAATACCGAGCTCAATCATGTTGAACCCCCGAGTCAAAATAAATGTGTTTAAATGTTGTTTTAAAGTGTCTAAGTCCAGGTCTTATTCATCGAGTAATGGTTTTGTAGGTTGTATAAGAATTGTGTATGCAAACGGGTCAAAATGAGTGTTTGGCAAAACACCCGTACATTTGTAAAATTATATGCTTATGGGTCGTTGAGACCAAGTACAATTATGAAAATGGTGTATTATGATGTTAATATGAATTCTGGAAGTCCGTGTGAAGTATCGAGTCATGGTGGTCATGTTTCGGGTAAAAAAGACAAGTTAAAAAGTATTGTGCAGGTCGAAAGGCATTTAGCCATGACTGTGGAACACAGGCATGCGGCTGTGAGGCTTCTGAGGCCTCTAGCCGCTGCTGTGTCATGGCTAAATGCAATTCATATTTTGGTAAACTTCGAAAAATAATATCTTTTAATCCGTAAGTCGTTAGGGGTCGCGCCACCCATCGCTTTAAAGATATTTGAGTCTATTTTCATTTAAAAATACTTTCAAGAGTTATTTTGTTATAGATTTTTATCATTTTATAAAAGAGTAAAAGGAGGTCCATTATTGTCAAGTCGTTTTCGCAAAAAGTTTTAATTTTTGGTCAAATCGGAAAAGGGGCGTTTCACATCTCTACTAAGTGCAGGACACAAATTCTCAATACACCTTACTTTTTCATGGTATTTTTTTAAAGTCCCATTTTCCATCCAGTGAAAGATATTCATCATATAAAACCATCTTACAAAATTAACAAACAAAAACTATCAAATCAAATCCTAATAAATGAAGAAATAAACATGGACATAACGTATCAAAAACCACCCAATTTCACCACCATACAATTCCCAATTCAAAACCCTAACCCTTAAACCCCAAATTTACATTCAACAACCACCAAATCATTCAATTCGACCCACCACCGTCATCTCGCCATCACACTGTACATTCGCCGCTATACCAAACGACATGTTGATCAAAATCGTAGCAAATTTGACTTAGCGAATCTTCAAAATTCGTCGTTAGTGTATAAAGCATGGCGCGATGGGTTACTTGGATTACGGTAGTTGTCTAAAGCGATGTTGTTTTTGAGATGGGAGAAAAGATAAAAAGTAGTCCTTCCGTCCCAGAATATTAGTCTATTTTGACTTTTTGAAGTCTTTTTTCTCCAACTTTGACTTTAAATATTTTTGTTTGTATTATATAATACTTGATGAAAATTATACCAATGAAAATACATTTAAAACCAAATCAATTTATACATTTTGCATCAAGTATTATATAATACAAATAAAAATATTTAAGGTCAAAGTTAGAGAAAAAGAGACTTCAAAAAGTCAAAATAGACTTATATTTTAGGACGGAGGAAATATGTGTTTTTAGTAAGAATTTGTTTTAGATGGGTTCTTGAATGTGTTCTTTAAAGAGAGTGTGTTCTTGGATGTTTGGCTAAATCTAGAGAAATTGTCAAAGAGGAAAAATAGATAGGGGCATAATAGTCATTTTACTTTTTTATTCACATCAGGATTAAACAATAACGGGCAAAGGTGATTAACTTTTTTCATGTCAAAGACTCTCTGTAATATTCCTACAATTGGAAGATTAATGGAGTTTTTGAATGTAATAGGAAAATTAAAAATTGAGTGCATACAAAAAAAAAATATGGCAAGTTTCAGACTATTAGCCCCAACTATTTATCCACAAATTTATATAAAAAAAATCGGTATTTTATATTAATTAACTAACTGCTTTATATTAGCACCGTTACTCCACACACAATAAGAACATCTCAAATGTTAACATTAAAATTTTGCACTAAAATAATGTAAAAAATGCATCCCTAAAACATTTACTTACACTAAATAAAGTTGCTACAATGTATAATAGTAAAATTTTGCACCAAGAGCACTCGGTGTGTTAACATGGGAGGTGAGTGAAAGTTTAACCCAAACGCGTTAAACCCTACGTTACTATACCCCCCTCCAACGTTAAACCTCCACGTTAAGCAGCTAACGCTGCGTAAAGGCTACAAGGAATAAAAAAAATCACTTTGCACCCCCCAACGTCTCTTTTTACCGTTGGATTTGAAAAAAAAAATTACACTTTGCACCCCCAACGTTTATAAACGGCTAGATTCATTAAAAAAATCAAAACCTTTTCCTCACCACTATAAATAACCAATTAACACACAACTTTTTTTCACACTTCCAAAACTCAATCTCATCTACATAAACTTCCATTTGCTAAAAAAAATGTCAGGATTTAACAACAACGAAGATAGTTTCTTGAATCTCATGGGTGGGTGTAATAACCCAAACGCGGGTTCATCTTCAAACTCGAACGCGAGTTCATCATCACCCAACATCCCTTTCCTTAACTCACTCGGCTTGTCGAGCCAAGAAATTTACCTACAACATCAACGATTTCTATATTGGGAACAAAACCAACATAACACACTAAACACCAATTTCCAAAATCTACGCTTCTCACAACAATCACAACCGCCATCCCAATCATCACAAACACAAACCGGAATAAATGAAGTTTCCGAAACACCTACGTCTCCTACAAATCCAAACAAATGAGGTGGTAAACGAAAGGCAAAAAAATCCAAAGATCCTGAACCAATTGAGGAGAATGAAGAAAATCTCGACGTGACCAATACACGTAGGCAATCAAGTGAGGAAAAAATACTTGCAAAGTGTTATGTGGCCGCTACCAAAGATTCACAAGTCGGGCGTGCATAAAGTTCAACGCGTACAAGGATATGATACAAGGCAAGTGGAAAGCGTTGAACCGTGATTGCACAAAGTTCAGCGCGTACTAAAAACGTTTAAAACGTGCCGAAAAAAGTGAGGAAAGTGAGATGGATATCATGCGACGGGCTAGAGAAATGTATCGTGACAAGCACAAAAGTGCGTCGTTTAATAACGAGGAGGCGTGGGAGGTTTTGCGTGGTCATCAAAAATGGGATGCACCAAAACTGCTTTATTTAACCGGTGATGTCCCAAGCCAAAAAAATGAGGCGTTATTTGGTCATGATGAACAACCACGTCCGATGGGCAAAAAGCGTGCTTCGAAGAAAGCCAAATCCGAGAGCACGACAAGTACCGGGGGAGCGAGTACCGGAGGAACGAGCTCGTCAAGAAATTCGGGGAGGCTATGACATCTGAGTATCGTATCAAACGGGAAACCACCCAAGAGGCGTATTGGGCGGCTAAAGTAAAAGATGAAACGATAACAAGGTTGGAAGAGATGAAATTTCTGGTGCTTGACACTGCCAGCAAGGATCCAAACATTGTGTGTTGGATCAATGAAGAAAAGGATAGAATCACCAAAAAATATAACTTGCAACCTCGACAATAGATTTAATTGTATTTCGTAATTTCCATGTTGTAGTTTACATTATGTCATGTTTTTATTATTTCTTTTTTTTTTTTCGTTGTATTTTTTTTTTTTTTTTAGAAATTTGTATTGTAATGCTTAATATTTAATGTTATGTGGTTTATTAAATGAAGTATTAGTTTTAGTATAGGGGTTGAATTTGAAAATAGTTGAGTTAAAGTTGGGTTAAAGTTGAGTTATGATAAAGAGTGTTTTTTTTAGTTAAGGTTAAAAAGTTAAAGCTGATGTGGCGCCGACGTGACATTGAGTGAAAGTTTCACCCTGGGTGACCACACCCTCTGCTCTAAACGTCTTTAACTAATTTAAAGTACAGTTTGACATGATAATTAAAGTATATTATATATATATATATATATATATATATATATATATATATATTATATATATATATATATATATAACTGGAGGTGTATGACATCATCAATGACATGGAAGTCCACATAATCATTCATTAATTCCAAGTCTTCACAATTAAGCCACATAAGCATTCTTTTGCTTTGTGAAATTCGGAATTAATTTTATTCGGATTTAAGGATTTAATTTGTACAAAAATGCATGGGGCTGGATTCGAACCTAGGTTGTGAATAACATTAACAAGTATGATAATCACTAGAACAACACATTTTTTTGATTATATATAGCAAGCCCAAATCTATAATCCCTACAACCAATTATCCAACCATATATTACGATCTTTTTAATTACTATCCTACCTTTTCTTCATTCATCACACAAAACCCTAATATCATGATCTGACATTTTTCTCACAACCATAATATCATTGATCAGTTTATATTAATTCATGTAAATTATATTGTTTTTTTTTACCTATATTGATTCATTTTTTTCCTCATGGATACAGTTTGAGGGAGTTTGATTCACAGGAAGGATTTGATCATGCTTCACAGAATGTACTTTATGAATTACATGAGCCCTAACAAAGGCATGCATGGTATATACTTACTAACATGTTCTATGGTTGCTTGATGCATGGTATATACCATTGCAACGTCCAACCATTCAATTGAGACATGCAGGCATGATTCTTTTTATGGTTTCACTGATTGTTGTTAATTTCATAAATTGATTATCTTTTACTTATGTCTCTGCTGCAGGAAAGCCGTCTGTTGCTGCTATTGACAGGCTAGCCTTACGTGGACGATTGAAGGCTGCAATGGTATGTGCTAACCTTATTATCTACCATAAAATATTGCAACTTTTAAAAGTTTGCTGAAGGATTTGCTCAGGTGGTAATATATTTGGATTATAAATTGTTTAAATCGCATGCTTAGCATACCCTAACATCAGTATTTTTCCAGCCTATTGTTGGCTCAGATGGGAATAAAATAGAGCCTGAGATCAATATCCTTCTTGCATCGATTGCGAATATGTTATATACAGTCACAGTGGATGTTATCCATATGGTAATGAATCATAGATATTTACTTGTCTTGTATGTGCCGGACAAGATGCTACGATGGTGATCCTGTTCATCTTAACTATCAATTGTTTGTTTCCAGGTGTATGGCATGACCTTTTTAAGGTATATTAAATGCAAACCATTCTTGTAAGTACTAGTAACTCTGAGGATGAAGCTATATGCCAGAAATTTTATCGCCTCTAATTTCATATTTTCTTATACCATTCAGGTTCTTGTAATAAATGGATGTTAGAAGAACATGAACAGCAAAGCCAACCAAGGTAATTACAGGTTTAGATATTTTCTCTCAGGAGGATCCAAGGTAATTATGCATATGCGATTACACTTTAGCAATTAATAATGGAGCAACTTTTCCATCATGAGTAGGGGAGGCTAATTATGTTATAGTCTTTGCTTCCACATGGATAGAATTGAACTGGAACTACACTACATGAGTTGCAGTGCATTCGTGACAGTAACAGCTGGTGCAGTACATGAGGTGCCATTGTACCCCCTTGACAAGCTTTTATACATATGGTTATCTGATTGTTAAGTTCTTGGGATAACTTGACGAGGCTATTGGCGTTGGGCTCATAGCTTAGAATTATTGTGAATTGAAGTGTTTCGGACAATAACTATGCTACTGAGAGGAGAATAATGCTCATTCAAAATATGTCGAATGAACTCATTAAAAGCACAAACTGTAAGGATAAGATTCATTACCCTAAAATTAGAGTGTGCCATGTTTCTTACCAACTAATAGGGTGGGATTTAGGCTCAGGATACTTTGGTTTAGGTTCTCACTCCATTGGGATTCTATTCTATGCAACTCAAAGGAAACTTAGCCTCACCAAAACAAAATCACATCCCCTTTAGTTTTGTGAATCATCAATTACAAGAGCTGTAGTTCGTGATCTGCATGATCACTTATTGATTGGTAAGTAACTAATTTTCCACTATCTAGTTTGTAATTTCACTGATTATTTGATCAGCTTATCATTCTCTATCCTTTCCTATAATTTATGATTTGAGTCTTTATTTTGCATTGATGTAAATGATATTATTTTTAGGGATCATATATTCAATGTGCAGAGGAATATACAGTTTAATACCATCAGCAATAAGTGCTTGCATTTTATATATTGAAACTCATCTGAAAATTTTGCATTATCTGCTTTTGCATGTGTAATAGGTGAGTTTCTTGGCGAGGTCTTTTGGAGTACCCGGAAATCATCTTGGTCAGCAAAACATGATGATGTTTTTGTTATGGCCTATTTAGGAAGGTGTTTTATGAAGTAGTCTAACGTGTTTATTGAACCTTTTATTGCAGTTTGGATATGGAAGACTCGAGGGTTGATGTAATACTTGACTTCCTCAAAAGGAATGACTTCGCCTGGGCTGAGGTGGCTTTTCCAAGTGAGATTGATAAATTGTGTGCCCTATAATTTTTTCCCCTTTCCTTTTCAGTTAAGAATGATTCTATTTGTTATACTAACTCTAACCCGGTGTGCAAAAAATTTTAAAATTTTACCTCAACTTATGTAGTTCATTTAGTTCTATCCAGGATTAATATGCAACATGACATGTAAAAACTATTGTCACTTAATACATACTATAGGTCGGTTAAGAATCTTAAATCCTAGTACTTATAGTTAGAAATATCTTGTCAGTGCACGTGAATTACTTGACCAATTGGGTCTATTCTTTACCACTTTAGAAGACTGAAACTAATTCTTATCTATGATAGAAGTCTAACTTTATGTATCAATTTTTTCAATTAGCGTTGATGACATGCGCTTTGTTGTTGACTTATTGTATCACTGTAAAAATAAGTATAAAGTGAAAATATAGTGTAAATCATTAATACTCTGAATTACTAAGTAGATAGAAGTATCTTGGTCAATGTGCATCTATAGTATCATTTCAGCATACTTTGCTCATTTTAGCCTATTTAAAGATGATTTGGGGCGACGATATGATTCTAATCTAATGATAGATAACTATAACATTATAATCTTTCCAAAATAATGTTGAACATGCCTTTTAATATTATGCTGTTTGTTGCTATGTTAAAATTTGTAATCAATACTAATTTCTTATAGGTAGTTATTATAATCTTTGTATGCAGTTTGTATTATAGATCTTTCTATGCAAATCAAAGAATGGTAGAAGGCTAACGATGATACGTTCTTCTTACTCAAGGATAATAACTATAACATATATAATCCAAAAATAATGTTGAACTAGCTTTCTAATATCTATCGCGTATGTTGCTGTTAAAATCTTTCATCCTTTATGCTTATAGGTTGTTATTACTAATCTTGAGGCCAGTTTGGTAATAGATCTTGATGCAAAGAAATGGTAGACACGTCAAGCGATGATACGTCTTCTTACTACAAGGTTGACTTTTCTATGACTTTTGGCACAAGTATTGGCTTGAATTTAGTATATTATAACAAAGGTGCTTAAAATACCAAAACTCCATGAGGTACACTGAAGTGGATTTATTGATTGCACATGATCTATTAGCAAGTCTTTAACCGTTTATATATGAATGATACTCATTTTCATGATGCAAAATATGTTTTTGTATGCCATCTCATTCATGCGGTGGATGTTTGTATAAAATATGATATTCATGTTGAGCTCCATGTGTGTTGCTTTTAACTCATTGTAGGATTGATTGTGGTGGTGCACAATATTAATCTTTATAAATTAATTGAGTACATTGTTTGCTTGCTTTTTTTTTTTTTTTTCAGGCCCCCTTCTCAAATATAGTCTATATCGAGTAGTCTGACTTTAGAATCAAAGATTCAAAAGATTACTATGGTCTTGCTACCGTGAAGACTGTCCTACTCAGGTGCGTAATGTTGATATAATGCAAACGACTTTTCTTTAAAGGTGGCAATTTCATAGCCTTCTCTTAGCAACCTTTTTACAGGGACTCCTACATTATCTTGAAGGTTAGTTCTCTAATCCTACTACCTTTGCGAATTTTTGCTTCTTTTCTTTGTAGAGCATTATTGTTGTGTGTGAAAAAAGTTAATCTTACTCATAATTGTATGTGTATCTTATGCTGTTAGTTATCTACACATGATCGTTTGTATAAACACCTAATGGGTTTTACTATATTCCTTCTCTTGCGTCTACAATAGTATAGGAAAAAAACATATACGTTTTAGATGTTTTTTAACCATAGAAATACATTTGAGAGACTTTTAACACATTTCCTTTTAGCTACTTTAGTGATACTACATAGCTCAAATTGATTAATTCTTGAATAATTGTGGAAAATTGCCACATTTCAGGTGCTGATTGTTATTCCAAGCCATGGCTCATGGGAGCTATAATGATTGAGTGAGCTGACGAGATGCTATACTTATGGCTATTGTTAGTAGTTTTGTTTTAATTTGGTGTATTAGGTTGGAAGCCGTGTAGAGGTTTAAGCAAACATATCATTATTAAAAAAATAAATAAAATACTGAATTCACGTGAATCTAATTAGTACACTTCCAACATTAGAACTCCTGTTAAAATTTTGCAGTCACATGCTCTATACTCTAATCTTAAGTTCTTAACTAACAATTAAAATAAATTAGTAACTAATGCAATTAAACAATGATATTGAAATGTTACAGTAATGCTAAACTTTACAATATTTGGCTGTGTGGGTTTAACATTTACTATTATGCACTTACCGTGCAGGTGATCGGTCTACTTCAAGTGGTTGTATACACTGCTGCTTCAAAAATTATAGTCTCAATAGTCTCATACTGAACAACCGGTGGCCAATTCCCAAGTTCAAGAAGCCATTTCTCAACGTCACAAAGATTCTTCCTCAGCTGTAGCAGAACCAAGTCAGGATGAAAAAAGTGTTGTTGACGTATTATCCACAACAGACGAACTGAAAAAAGTTAACATGAATGACATTTTTATGAAGCTACCACAATTGGATGGAAGGATATGTGTTACCACCATCTGAGTCAACTCGGATCCTAAAGGACAATGACATTATATGGCCAGGTTAATTATTAACTTTGTACATATTTATTGACGATCATATAACAAGCAATTTGACAAGTCGACACCTTTTCTGTTTATTCAGTGTAAAGCCACATTACCATGTTATAAAACAAGAATAATGACGCTCTTATTTTGGAAAAAAAAGTTTCATAACAATGATAAATAAGGGAGCAAATAAAAAAAGAAGGGTAATATATTATTCATCATCATTGGCAAGTGCATTTTTTTTAGTTATAAGAGTGTTTGTTATTTTCAATATCGATGGAGTTTGTTGTTCAATGGTCTTTGTAGTATTTAACCAACCACAACTATGCTTCTTCCTTCTAGGTAATTTTTTATGGCAATACCAAAAGCAATGAAGACCAAGACAAAAGGGGAAAGAGTTGATCTAATTCTTCAACCATAGTGTAAGTCGTTGGTTTCTCTTAAATTTTCTCACGACATCATTTATTTATTTTCTGTGACGCCTACTTAACAAGAGTTAACGTTTGATATTATCAAAGTCATGGTCATATGAATTTATGTTGTTGATTTTAAACTTTTGTTGAGTAGCAATCTTTCATCCTACTAAGATGAGGTTCAATTAGTTCACAGCCTGAACTAAATATGACTGGCGAAACGGCAGGTCGTGCAGATTGGGTAAATGTCACAGAAGAAGCAAAAGAACGAAAACAGAAGACACGAGGCTTAGAGAGTGCATGGAGCCTTGATGGTGAATTATCTTTTACTTCCACTTTAGTTAACATGTTTCTCTGATAGCCCAAAACATATATCTACATTGTACATCCAGTCTTATCTGCTTATAATTAGACTCGAGAAATGTGTTTGAACTACATTTTTCAGTGTTCAGCAGGTCTATGCATTACTAAGGTGGAATGCATCCTCATTTCTCCCCCACGGGAATTGGTATGGGAATGGGCTATGGAATTGGAATGGGAATGGAGATGAATTAGCAAGGACACCCAAATATGTTTCAATTTCCTCCAAATACACAGGGGTCACGACACCCTCCCTCTTCCCCAACTGTTTAGGGGCATCCTATCCAAGGAATGCCAATGTTATTTCCACAACCACCTATGCCCAGCGTTCCTATGCATCCTGCTTCGCGATAGCCAGAGATGTGGCTCCAAGCTTAGTAGACCCGATGAAAAGTAAGAACTCTCATGCGATGACCTAATTATCTAATCAGGTATAATTATTTCTTTCGACTAAATTATGTGTTTAAACTTGTGTGTTGGACAATTACTGCCTTTTGAAGCTGTAATTTTTATATGATATAGGGTCAGATAATAAAATGGCTATATAAGGGTATACAAAAGCGTACCAGAACACTAATGTCTATGGCAACTAATTTCAACTACAGTTTCACTATTGTTTATATAGGTACAACTTAAACTCACTGAAATCTGTTATATAGGTACACAACTTGTCATTGTTGAGCCATTTGATGAAAATGCAATTTATTTGTCTTTACATCATGGTAGAGCGGTAATACTTGATTAAATGAGAGGCTTTGCAGATAGTTTTGATGTCCAGGATGTTAGTTTGAAAACTTTCCATTTATGCAAGAAATTAATAGACGGAATATGTCATGTCAGTCATCATTCATAAAAGTGAGTACTTTTATAGTTATGTATATGTCAATTTTCTTATTTTACTTTCATAACCTTTTATCTTTGTATGTTGCTTTTTGACTGACGTAATAATCATTTGATCAACACCACCCAGCCATAGCCCCTTAATCAAGCTGCGTTTGTAACGTGGTAAGTTTAGAATTTTGCATTATTAGTTGTTCTTGATCTTTTCTGGTGAAACTATATATTTTAGTAACCTAATAAACTAACTTAATAAAAATCATATGTACCAGCGGAAACTGGCATATAAAGACCCACAATGCAAACTTTAAAAATGAAGTTATCCTCGTACTCCCATATTTCACCGCTTTGCTTCACTTTAAAAGTAAAAAATTTTGAACTGAAGTACTGAACCACTATTTGGAGGCTCTTTTGGGAAATAGTGGTAAAGTATATGTAGATTAGCACAATTTCAATATGTAAGGATGCGAATAGGCAACTAAATATCCAAGTCTTTGTACACATTTTTTTAGTAGCTTGAGTTTCAAGATTGATTGAGCAGCTGCAAAGAGGATTGATTTTGATGACTTGAGACTGTAGCTAAAGCTGTAATTGGTTTTAAACCAACAAGTAACCATCTTGATCTGCAATCACCGGCAAGTAACCATCTTGATCTAATAATTTATTTACAGAAATCTAAAAGTTTTTATGTACAACCCTTTCTTTCAACATGTACAACTTTCAACCAT
This sequence comes from Artemisia tridentata subsp. tridentata, assembly GCA_021014915.2. Taxonomy (NCBI): domain Eukaryota; kingdom Viridiplantae; phylum Streptophyta; class Magnoliopsida; order Asterales; family Asteraceae; genus Artemisia; species Artemisia tridentata. Next base: position 219,878,506 of record CP139501.1, on the reverse strand, counting down.
TTTTTACCACCCTTCTTTCGCTATAGTAAAATATGCCAACGATAATTATAAGTCATGCCCGCCCTTCAGGGCGGGCTTATATGCCCGGGAGGGCTTATAAGTCATGCCCGCCCATGTGGCGGGCCATGACAACTAGTATATATATATATATATATATATATATATATATATATAATATATATATATATATATATATATATATATATATATATATATATAGTATATATATATATATATATATAGTTGAAATAACTGTAGGACCTTAGATATCAACCATATCAGGTATATATTAAGCTTAGAAAGACACGATATGGTGGTACAAGAGATATGTATGTCATGTATTAAAGAGAAGGAGAAAGATGAAGAGAGAAATATTATTAAAGCAAAACACACACAATACACACTCAAGCACACACCTCAAATGTGTCATTTGAGGTGTTTATATAGTAAACATAAAACGCCCTAATGGGCTTGGCGTGGGCTTCGTTTGGTTTGTGGATTGGGCTTGGATTACATTAAACAAAAATAGACTAGCTTATCATAACTACTAACCTATTAGCTTAGCCCAGTCCACGAGCCCATTGACTAATCTATGACATTTTCTATAATGTCTTACAAAGTTCCTATGACTAGAATGACCGCCACTTTTCATTAATGCTAACAATCTCCCCCTAAGGGGTGGTCATTCAAATGATGCTCCACGTGATTAGGTCTTCGGTCCTCTGTGTCTTGAACTTTATGTGTCGTCATAGAATAGTCTTGGTTCTTTGTTCCTTCATGCTTTGTGATCTTTGAAGTAACGTCTTTTGATCTTTCTTGCCTTTGATCAACATCTTCACAGGTTTGCAGTGTTGTCATTTCCAACATACTCATACTTCTTGGAACGACTTTGAACTTCATACTTATGTCTTCCTCAATTGATTCATGAACTTGTTCTTTACTTCTTGATTAGCTCTTTGACTTTGACGTAACTCATTATCTTTAACTTGATATTTTGTCTTTGAACATTCTTTTATTTGAGCTTGTTGAGGATGAACTTCATAAGTATTGAGTATGTGGAGGTGAAGATGTTTGATGTATATGATGGTGTACGGTCTTTCTCAAAGGGGACTTACATCAGTACCTGCATAGATATTGTTAGGTGAAATCACCAATCGACGGTGAACTTTTCTTAGAGAATAGATCACTACGATTGTTTTACTGATGAATGTCTTGATTCCATTCACCTTGGTCGGGCACATCTGTCGTCCTAATCCCGTTAGGGACAGTTATCAATACTATGGATAAAATCCAAGTAATGACCCACGTCTTAAGGAATCGATTCATGAAAGGAATCTCCTTGGTGGGATTTCCAACACTTACAAGTTTAGACTTCGAGAGAATTAACAGCATAGTGTGAAAACCCTCTCTAATCCTTACAAAGGCTGTTCCTGAATTGGATACCCTCAAGAAGGCTTACAACAGATATACTGAAGTATACCCACAATTCAAGTGATCCGCTGATGTATACCGAAGTATCACTCCACGATTGTAGACCGTTTGAAACAAGTAACCATCATGATAGATAAGGCAAGATCCGTAGATCTTATAAAGACTCTTATACAACTTTTGTCCTTTTTGGCGAACACAAGTGTATGCTATGGAAAGTGTATCCCAATAGATCTTATGATGAATCTCATGGGTCTAGGCTCAATTGTGTGCGTTATGGTTTTAGTCGTCAAACGCATGGAGCAAAGGGCCTCCTTTTCAATATCAACACATCTCGGAGTGAGAGGTCGATAGATTATGCAAGGTTCTCCATGAGAAATGAAAAAAAACCTTTTAAGAGGTATCTGAGTGGCTAGGAGGGGTTGTGCAGCGCGTCACTGGGTCCATGACGTCTTGTCTTAAATACCGGTATCATCTTTATGATAACCGATAGTAGATGTATTGACCCGTTTTTTATTCCTAAGTTTATTGGAGGGTTATTTCTTTTCACCTTTTTCACAAACTTTTATTTTTAATTCTTCAACCCCTTCTTTCTCCTTTCATCACTTTACTCCTTTTTTCAATCATACCTAAGGACTTCTAATTCTAATATATTGGAATTGTCGTTGGGTAGATCCATCCGGCTCTGGCGGATCATAGGACATAAACCTAACCATAATCACCTTATTACTCCATGATTATCCTAGGTTCATTGATCACATGCGATAAAACCTTTTGTGAAAATCTCTCAAAGTGTTTATGATTATAAAACACATTTTGTTAACACTTCGAGAGTTTTGCATTTTCTGAAATACTCCCCCTTCACATGTGCTTATGTGTTTTTAAGATAATTTTTCACATGTTGGGTAGAGTTTGCACTTTTTAATTGATCGATTTTCAGTGAACATAATCGATTCGAGACACGCTTACATCACTAATTAGACTAGCTTGAAATTATTACCCGTCCTGGTCTAGTTCAAAGAAAGTCTCTCAAGACGGTACATTCTACTTAGACAAGTCCTATTCGAGACACGCTTACATCACTAGTTAGACCAGCTTGAAATTACTACCCGTCCAAGACAAGTCTTTTCGATTACTGACATTTAAGCTTCGTCAATTCGTTGGTTATATCTGAGTCGAGCTCATTTGAGATTCAACCACGATCTTTAAACATTTTGATCACATTTTAATCACGTCTTCTCCCCCTCAAAAATAGCATATTCGTGATATTTTTTATATCAACCGATTAATAGAAAAGCTTTTGGAGAGATAGACGGATTTGTTTTGCATAAAATCGGAACATTTTAGTTTTTATACTCCCCCTTAATGAAAGCATATTTTCAAACATAAAGTTTAAAAATCTTGAATAAGGGTTTGTAGGGAGTTCTCTTTTTGAAGTACGAGTTACGTACTAAAAATGTACATAAGTCTTTTTTTTATTAACGAGTTTTTGTTTGAAATCTTTTCATTTGTTTATACTCGAACTTTTAAAAATGATTTCATCTTTGAACGTACTAGTCCTGATCTGAAATAATCAGAAGTCATCATATAAGTTCGGGTTTCGTACTGAAGTATACGAAAGCCATGGTGAAGAAAATTTTGAGAAACGACATGTTTTAGAAAACATTTTAGTGAACTCTCGCTCAAGCATCTGTACATGTCCATATCATTGTTGAATGACCTTTCTAGATACGTACAGAATATCGATTATACGAGAGACATGTCGTGAGAAGAATATTTTTTTTTTGTATTTATTTTAATTTTATGTTGTTTTTGTATTTTTGAAAAAATTTATATTTTTGTATTTTGTTTTTGTTGGTTTTTCAAATTTTGTATTTGGTTTTTTCAAAAAAATATTTACAGCGAAGCTTTTTGAAAAATATTTTCAAGAAGATTCGAGAATATGTTCTAGCTCCTCAGGAGTTAGGCTTCGCATGCCAATTCGTCGAACTAAATCGTCAAACCTATCTTTTGGAAGGGCTTTAGTAAATAGATCGGCGAGTTGGTAATCCGTCCTCACAAAAAATAATTCAACAGTACCCTCTTCTACGTGCTCTTTGATGAAGTGATAGCGGACTCTAATATGCTTGGTCTTTGAGTGCTGTACTGGATTGCACGAGATGGCTATGGCACTTTTTGAATCACAATACAAAGGTATTCTGTCGAAAGTAAAGCCATAATCTGTGAGTTGTGTCCTCATCCATAGAACTTGGGCACAACACGCAAATAGAGACACATACTCGGCTTCTGCGGTTGATAATGCCGTACAATCTTGTTTCCTTGATGACCAGCCTACTACCTTTTCACCCAAAAATTGTGCTCCTCCTGATGTACTTTTTGTTGTAACTTGACACCCTGCATGATCGGCATCTGAAAATTCTATTAGTTTAAACTCGGAATCCTTCGGATACCAAATTCCCATGTTAATGGTTCTTCTTAGGTACCGAAAGATCCGTTTAACCTCTTGGAGGTGAAGTTCGGTAGGCCTTGCCTGAAACCGTGCTAATAAACAAACATCAAAATGAATATCGGGTCGACTAGTAGTAAGGTAGATGAGAGAACCAATCATGCTCTGATATTTCTTCGGATCAATGGGTTTCCCAAATAAATCAGCACCGATTTTTGGTGAAGTGACCATTGGTGTACCAACAGAGTCACAATTTTTCATACCATGTTTTTTCAAAGTCTCAATTGTACATTTAGCTTGATTAATAAAAATACCACGAGGGGATTGACGTATTTGTAAACCAAGAAAGAATTTAAGTTCCCCCATCATTGACATTTCAAATTTGCTTTTCATGAGATTTTCAAAATGTTTTGAATGATTCGGATTAGTGGACCCAAAGATAATGGCGTCCACGTAAATCTGAACAATCAAAATGTCATCTTTGTATTTTCCTGTAAACAAGGTCGGATCAACTGTTTCTTTGGTGAAATTTTTTTTTATCAGGAAAGATGATAGTTCGTCATACCACGCTCTTGGAGCTTGTTTTAAACCATAGATGGCTTTCTTAAGCTTGTAGACGTAGTCTGGATGTTCCTTGTCAATGAATCCTTCTGGCTGACTCACATATACTTCTTCTTTCAGAGTTTCATTCAAGAATGCCGTCTTGATTTCCATCTGATATACTGTGATGTTTTTGTGAGCTGCATAGGTTAAGAAAATCCGGACTGCTTCAAGTCTTGCTACTGGCGCAAATGATTCTTCGAAATCTATCCCTTCTTCCTGTCTGAATCCTTTTGCTACGAGACGAGCTTTGTCGCGAATTACATTCATTTCTTCATCCTTTTTGTTCTTCCATAAACATTTGAGATCAATGATAAGTTTGTCAATTGGACTCGGAACTAATTCCCAACTATCATGTAACTGGTATTGAAGAAGTTCCTCCTGCATCGCTTCTATCCATGCATTTTCTGCCATTGCTTCTCGAATGTTCTTTGGTTCTTTGAGGCTTATTGAACAAATGTAGATGCACATTTCGAGGTTTGTGGCAAGCTGTTTTCTCATCTGAACTGGTCTTGAAGGTTCACCAATAACTTGTTCAATTGGATGGTCTTTTGTCCACTAAAGTGTAGAAGGGTACCTTGGGTTTAACATATGTGTGTTAGATGGTTCTTGTAACCTTGAAGATGATTCAGCTGAGTCTGTTGCAAATGGGTTTTCAAACATTTCTTCTTCTAACACAACATCGTTTTGATTATGTGTTGGTTCTTCTTGAAATGGTGTGTTTTGATTTTGCTCATCAACTCTTGGTAGAACAATTTCAAGAATTAGAGTTTCTGGAGTAGATGTGGATGAGGTTGAGGGAGTTGGTGCGTCAGCTTCAATTGTAGTAGATGCATCTTGCGGTGGTGGTGGTTGATGGTTTTGAGCGGGTGCAGCGGAATGTTGTTTTGATGCATTTGTCGAAGTTCCACCATAGTATTCATCAAACATTAACTCGAAGAAATTTTCTAGTTCTTGTTCTGTAGGTTTGTCAGTGGTTGTTGATTGAGCTCCTTGAGGTATGAGTCCTGAACTAATGTGTCCAGAAGTCTGCGCATTTGGTGCGGGTCCTAATCTGTTTTGATTAGAAGCCATTGGATTAAGCGCATGTTCTAGAGCGAGTCTCTCAGAAGCCATTTATGAAATCTCGTCACACTTTACATTCATCGTCTCCATTATCCTTTTTGTTCTTCTTTTGTACACCCTGAATGCCCTCGAGTGTTCTGAGTATCCAATGAAGATTCCAATATCACCCTTAGTTTTCAGCTTTCCTAGATCTTCTCTGTCGTTCATTGGATAGCACAAAGCGCCAAACACGTGAAGGTAAGAGATATCAGGTTTCCGATTGTTCACTAGCTCATATGGTGTTTTATTGAATCTTGGATGGATTAGGGAACGGCTCTGAGTGAAACAAGCAGTGGCAACAACATCAGCCCATAAGAATAACGGTGCACTAGAATAAATTAGCATTGTGCGAGCAGCTTTCACAAGAGTTTGATTTCTTATTTCAACTACCCCATTCTGTTGTGGAGTTCTAACAACAGATGTCTGATGTGTGATTCCAGCATCTTCAAAATAAGTTCTTAACTCCTGATTTGTGAATTATGTGCCGTTGTTTGTTCTTACAATCCTTACTGGAGCTTGAAGTAGGACTTGAATACGCTTCAGAAAGGTGATGATGATGCCTGGTGCTTCGTCTTTTGACCTCAGAAACTTAACCCATGTATATCTTGAATAGTCATCGACGATAACAAGAATATACTTCTTCCCATTTATGCTTTCAAATCTCATTGGGCCACATAAGTCCATGTACAACATATGTAACTTTGCTTCCGAACTGGGAACGGTTTTAGGTTTATATGATGCCTTTTTACTTTTTCCTTGTTCGCATGATGGACATAAGTGATCCTTGGTGTATTTGAACTTAGGAAGTCTGGTGACGATGTTGTCTTTTGTAAGTTTGTTGATGTTATCGAAATTGAGATGGGATAATCTTCTATGCTACAGCCAGGACTTTGTTCTGCATGCTCATGTCATAAGACATATTGGTGATGAAGAGACCATTTGGTTTATGTCGATAGCATATAGGTTGGTTCCGCGATTTCCAGTTAAGAGATCATCGCCATCCAAATTTCTAACAAAACACGTGTTTCTCCTAAATGCAACCTCTAAACCTGCATCACAAAACTGCCCAACTGAAAAAAAGTTGTGTCCCAACCCTTCGATGTAGTAAACTCGATTGATCAAATAATTCCCAAACTGAAGATCTCCATAACCCAGAATAGCTGCTACATGATCATTTCCAAAGCGTATAGTTCCCATGAATTTCCAGACAAAATTGATCAGCAGCTTTAGATTCTCGGTCATGTGCTTGGAGCAACCCGAGTCGATGATCCAAAGACATATTTCGATAACCTGCGAAGAACATAAGAGTTTGTATTTGGAAACCATTTTAAATTTGGTTCCATAGGGTTAGGGGTAAAATTCGGATCACACTCATAGAAAGTTTCTACTGGTTCAATTTGAACAGCTTTCAATTTTCCATTCTAGAGTATGAACTCTCTACCCTTTGGTTTTCATACACAATACTTAAGATAGTTCCTAGGCATTTGACTACTAGCGGTTGACCTAACGTATGCAATTAGTCTTCCTATTGATCTAGATCTAGCACTAGTTCCTTTTGGAACGTTTTTCTGTTCAGGCGTAACAGGCATATTTTTAGAAACATAATCATCACAAACATCATTAGTTAAACATTTCTTGCACATTAAACAAACAGAGTCATTACATGCATTAGAAACAGTACTTTTGACATTACATTTAGATGACATATCTCTCTTATTACAAAGCGATAAATTCCTAGGGTGTTCTTCTACTTCTTCAACTTTATTCTGGCATCTACTCTTAGAAATAGGTGAGACTCTATTGTTCCTTGTATTGCTCCTAGGCTGTAGTTTGCTGCTCCTAGAAATGCTTTCTAATCCTGTAGAAGGTAAGGCACACGCATTAGGATTTATATTGTTGTCCTTAGAAGTTGTTTTAGCATTCCTAGACTCTTTTGGATTATCTTTTACGCTCTTGTCATTTGTCCCATATGTTTTAGATGTGGAGGCAGACGCAATAGTGGGACTAATCCTATAAAGGCCAGGTGCTATCATTTTTGGTGTTTCGACAACCGCTTTTCCTTTATCAACAATCTTTTCATTTTCATTATGCTTGGGCAAGGGTGTTGGAGTGACTGGTTTTGTCAAATCATTTTTTACATCGACTTTTGGAACATATTGAGAAATCGACATTTTTGGTTTAACAACCGGTTTTGAAGTATTTGGTTTGTCGGAAGTCGATGGTTTTGCAAACTTAGTATCCAAACCCTTCCCTTTTTGACATTCCAGCTGAGCCCTCAAAAGATCATTTTGCTCTTTCATGTTCTTGAAGGCACGCTCATACGACAGTTTGTCATACTTGCATTCCTCGGTTTTTCGATCAATTTGTTTAAAATATGACACATTTTCTTTTTCAAGTTTAATAAGAGCATTTTCATATTTTGAAACAATTGCGGAGGTCTCAGCTTGCAGTCTTTCATCATCTTCAACAAAATATGTTTGTAAAATAACGGACATAATATCAGTGGATAAAACTACTTCGAAAAGAGAATCATTTAAATTTTCCATAACATTGATTTGCTAAATAGATTCATTAGCCTTCTTTATCAGGGATTTGTGGTCCTTGACAAAGTCAACTGTTTCAGTTATAAACGCTTTTTCAAAATGAATTACTCGAGCATTAAGGTTATTAATTTGTGGAGCAAATTCACTTTCAAGAATCTTTTTCAGCTGTAAATGAACCGTGGAATTCCAATTGTTCTCAGTTAGTCTCATTTTAGATTCTAAAGCCGTTTGAAGTTGCCCAATTCTGGTTTTAATATCATCAAGAAATCCTCTGGCAGCACTTGTGTTAAAAGTGTTGTTTGAAGACATCTGTTCCATTTTTGAAAGAGATTTGGAGGCAACTAATAGTTTAGAAACTAGTTTTGAGAAGCTGATGAACTCAAATAAGTACATTTTATTACTATCATTTATCCTAATTATTTGACTTGTTTTATTATATTATGTATGAGGATTGATACTTAATCGTTTACTTTTGTAATTCTCAGGTAAAAACAAGCATTTGGTGAAACTTGGCGATTTTGGACTAATTATGGAGCAAAACATGCAAGAAGTTAAGAGTCTACTGAAATGTACAAGATCAAGACAAATCTGCTCCAGATGCGCCGCATCTCACTTATTACATACGGCGCATCACTATCCAGATTTCACCAGATACGATCCAAGATACAAGAGGACATGCGCCGCATCTACTTATGGAGTTACGCCGCATCTTCTGGCGGTGTACGAATATTCCTGAATATATTAATCTTGGACCCCACGCGAAGTTAAGTCAATGCGCCGCATCTACTTACTAGATGCGCCGCATCTTACCCTCAGACAGAAACTATAAATACCCCAAAGACCAGACGAAAAAAAAAAGTTCCGAAGTTCGACAGAAGACCGAAGTACAGAAACCTAGGACGAATTCAGACGAATAGGCAGCACAAGACACACCCAAACAAAGATACAAGAGCTGTAAGAAGGTGCTACATGTGTTTAATTCATTAAGTAGTTTTGTTTTATTGTGTTAGTAAACTTTAATTCATCAAGATTGGTGGCTTGTGTAATGTGACAACGGAAAGATTGCACTCCCTTAAAACTGCTTTCTCATTAATTAAAGTTTATATGTTGATGTCTTTGGTGACTTTTATTAGTGCATTGATAACCTCTGTGTCTAGCTGAGCGTTGATCGGGTCGCCATGCCTCTGCCCTCGCCTATTTATTAGATCGCCTATGCATTCTATCGTCTGTAGAAAAGTAGGAAGAAAGATAAATAGGATAGTCAAAAGTAATCATTAAGGGTTTACTCGCCGATAAGATTAGAACCAACGGGAAAGGACTTAATCTCGGTGCATTGCATCGAACTATACACTTCATATAAAACTAGCAATAAAACAAGTGACAAACTACTTATCTATCAGGACAAATCTTCTTATTGTCTCGAGTATTTATCTGTGTACGTGTGTGCTATTCGCTGATTCGTGCCTATTCGTTTAGTTTATTATTTAATTGCAACCAAATCGTGCCAGTCTCTCAGGCTGAACCCCCTTGCGTTAGAACAGTTTGTATAGCTAACTTAATATATTAAAATACTGATTAGAATAACTAGATAATACGTTCCACTCTTAGTGATTGTAACACCCCCAACTCGGAATATGGCAGCGGAACATAGTTAGTGGTATTACTCGAGGGGTAGTGAGTCAAAATCATAGATAAACGATCTCATAATGAGACGTTTTAATAAAATACCACATTCAAATACAAAGTTCAACCATTAGAGTTCAAAAGACTCTTAACACATTAAGCAGCGGATAATAAAATAGTTTGCAGCGGAAAAATAAAGTGGTTTGCAGCGGAAAATTTAGATAGAAATAACAAAACACAACCCACAGATAGCCATCCGGAACCTTTGATGAGGCGAAAAGTGTACCGCTTTTAAGGGGTCATTTAAGCCCGAAATCGTATTTATTTGATCAAATATTGCCCTAAATCGTTCCTTTTGTCATTTTAGGTACTTTTGAGGAGAAATCTGGAAAAGGAGGCATTTTGGACGTTTTTGGAGCATAAAGTGAAGAAAACGGCAAAGTCTCAAAATTGTGCTGAAAGTCACCTTTGACGGCGTCAACATTAACTCCAGACGGCGTCATGCCTTGGCAAGAAAAGTTGGATGTGAAATTTACTCATGACGGGCCAGTGAGTTTGCATGAGAATTCTGACGGCGTCACGCTTTAACTAAATCAAGGGCGTCACGGCTTAAATCAAAGAGGGACGGCGTCACGTTATAGGTCCGACGGCGTCAAGCCTTGATAAGCCAGAATGGATTTTTGAAGAGCTAAAGAGGGACGGCGTCAAGAAGGTCACCCGGGAACCCTAAAAGCGGCGAGGTGACGGCGTCACAATGCATAAGGTGACGCCGTCAGATGTCAAAGTCTATATATAGTTTTCTAATTTTTTGTCATTAAGGAGAGCTTAGTGTGTGGAATTTTGGGATAAAACCCTAAGACGATTTTAGCTACTTTTTCAGGGCTTCTTGCCTTGAGATCTTCCATGTTTCATTGAAAGATAAGTTATCAATTAATCATTCAATATGTCTATGTGTTGTTTGATTCTATCTTATGCTTGTCTTTTGTTTAACATGTTAGGCTAATTTTATCTTGTGTTTGCTTAGATCTAATGAAACCTAGCTATTGATTATTGGTTGTTAGTGTGTTGTTAGTTGTATTGGATGATTGTTTATCTATGTTAGGCTTAAGAAAACTGGCTAACTTCCTATTCGGTAACTTGCTTGAACGTCTTAAGAAACATGAACCAAACGCGTACTAAAGGTTTTTATGGTTGTATTTAATGCACAAGCGAATTCTAGTGATCCCATGTTAGGAGCTTCCTAGCCGGCTCGACATAGGAGTGAAGTAGGAGCTTGTAGAGTTTGGGGAAGTAAGTACGCCACCCCACGAATGGTATTAAGGAATACACCCGTCATCCACGCGACTAATACACACTAATTAACCGGTAAAAGATAGTTAGGGAGTAAGGAAATCTAAGTAAACACATTTCTCCACACATAAGTTTCTCACCACTTTTCCTTTTTGTTATTTTATTTTATTTGCATTTGTAGTAATTTGGGTTAGTTGACTAGCAACTAATTCCGCCCACTCCTTCAAAACCCGAGATTTTACTTGCTTTCATAAAATATAAAAACATAAAAAGAATCTTCCTCAACCCTTAGACCTATTAGAGTAGCTTTTCATACCTAACGAACACTATTCCCTGTGGAGAACGATCAATCCCCCGTACTTACCACTACACTATACTACATCGGTCAGGTACACTGCCTGGTGGGGTTGTAAGCCTCTTGAGATCCCTCGAGAGGTAAAACCTGTTGTAAGGTTGCAAAACCCACGCATCAAGTTTTTGGCGCCGCTGCCGGGGAATAGTTATTGTTTAGGTTGAATTTTTATTTCTATTAGGTCTACTCACTAGATTCCTTTCTAGTGAGATTTTTATTTTATTTTTCTAGGTTTTCTTTAGTCTATCTTATTTCTTTGTACTTTTGTTTGTGATACCTTCCACTTACCTCATGAGTAACATTGGTCATTTGATCCCTGTTATTCGTGTTTTTCGCCGTGCAAATTTTCAACTACCCGTTCCCGCCCCCATAGTAGCAAACAACAACCTTTCACCCGACCACCACTTTGGTAACAATTCTGAGATGGAGGAGTCTGACCATGAGAATGATTATGTTAGTCCATTTTACTACTCAGACTCCGATGAGGATATTGGTAATGGAGAAGTAGTTAACGAGGAATGGGGAAAAGTGGAAATTGATCCCTTTAAGTATGTTGACCCTAGGACTAAGATCGAAAAGGATAGCCTCTTTAACATGCAATTCCCGTGTAAAATTGGTTATCATGATTTTTATGCTTATCTTAACTCGTCTTTGCCTATGAACATTATCTCTCGCGCTAATTATAACAAAATCATGGTAGATGAGCTTGAATATCAAGGAGATAACATTGTTGCTAGGATTAAGCCACTACACGTGTTCGTAGGAAGTTTTGTGTATGTGGTGGATTTTATGGTTATGGAGAACTTAGGAGAATTCATTGATAACAAATTAACCCAAGTCATTTTTGGAGAACCCTTCAAAAGGTTGACCAACCTTGACGAAAAACTTGTGGACGGGTTAATTACATTCTCGGATGGGGATGAAGATTTTGTTTATCAAATGCCCCGAGCACATCCTAGGTTTAAGAACTACCCCATTGAATCTTGCAATAGAATTATGCCTATCGACTTGTTAAGTGAGAATGATAAGAGGAAGGGGCTCAAATATCCACATGAGAAAAATAAGAGATACTATCATGGATGTTTGGAGCTGAATGATGAATACAAGAAAGATGAGGCAACAATTAGATGGCTCACACTCGGATACGTGAGCATAAGCGACACTAGATGAGCGTGACTTTGAGTCTAGCTACAAGACTCGTTAATAAAGAAAAGCGCTTCTTGGGAGGCAACCCAATCTTTATTTGTTTTATTTGCTTTGTGTGTTCATTTGTTTGTGTGTTTGTTTTATTTGTTTCCATATGTGTGTTTAATTTTTATTCTTATTGATTCATGTTCAAAAACTAATTTGTGAAAATGCTTTATTTTGTTTTTAACTTCGTCTTAACTACATATAAAGGTATTTTGCAAAAGATAAGTGTAAGGGAAATCTAAATCGGTTTATTAGAACACATATGAACATGAATCATAATAATAATAAATTAACATACATATTAGTGTGTGTTTGAGTCAAATGCTTGTATCGAGTCATAATGATGTTTTGCAGGATTTCCAGGAAGTAAGGTAAAGGTTTTTCCAGAAATTTTCCGGAAACTTAAAACGAAAATTTTTGTCAGGTCATTTCTGACGGCGTCAGGGGTTATAACCTGACGGCGTCAGATTTAATTTCCAGAAATTTTTGAGAATTTTGTTTTCATAAAAGTTTTTATTAAATCTCCAACTTATAATCTCCAGGAATCTGCAAAGTTATCATTCCACAAGCATTATATCCTTATATATAGATTTTATCCCGCCGATGTTATGCAGGTTTTCGTGTTTGTTTTCTCAGGTTCAACAGGTTATTTTGGACAAGGAAATGTTTTGAATCAAGCTTATGGCGATGCATTAGTCATGGAGCTTCAACACTCTCTTTGGAGGAAGATTTAACCGTGTAATTTCATTATCCAACGAGCGAATCAGGGGAGTATTTGATTTCATTCTTTTACTTTTTTTCTTTTACATCTTGTTATTTGAACATTGGGGACAATGTTCATCTTAAGTGTAAGGGGAGGGTAAAAGTACGATTTTAGAGAATACAATTGCGCTTGATTTTCGTTTGTTTAATAGTAGATGTGTAATAAAACTGAGAGAAATACTTGTTAAGGTAATTTTAGTGCCAAATTTAAAATTTTTTACAACATATAGGAGTAAAACTTTGATCTTAATAAGCGTCTCACGGATAGGAGTTATATGACTAGCACAAAAACCGTACCACTAAAAAATTTTCCACCCCCAAATATGTGAGGTTCGCCCTAGAATTGGTAGGAAAAGCATTTATGCTATGATGTGTGTACCGGTAGCACTTAGATTCTAGAACTTGCGTTAGGACCATTCCGAGGCCACAAGTGAGACTACATTCGTGTAGTTAGATTTACTACATGATAAGAGGCATTAGGATTAACCCATGTTTTACACCTGTGTTTTTGTTATAATTACTTTGGCTACATTGGTCAAGTAATTCTCTCACACCCTTTGCGTTGTACTCATTTTTAGTACACGATACCCCTAGTACACCCCTCAGAGCCTATCTTTTCGTTTCGACCTTTAAGCATTTTACTTAAAGGAAGAATTTGTTACACCCCACTAAAATGTACACCCAAATCGCCTTAGCCTACCTTGTATGCACTCATCTTTAGTGCATTATTGTGACAACATTTGTTTAAACCCAAGTTAATTATCTAGTTGATTACATGGTTGCTAAGTCGAGTCATATCCTTGTACATATTGTTTTGGGACGATTGGGACTCATGGGTAAAGTACTAGTGTAATGGAGTAATGGGGAAGAACATCATTTATTACCCCCATATGTGCTAAATGTTTTAAAAGTACTCCAAGTTTTTCAATTATCTTAATTCGAGTCATTAGAATAGTATTTGTAAAGTTATGTAAAAGTTCAAGTGTAAGGGGAATGCAATGCCCCTTTGATGTATTATTTTGGATGGTAGGGTAAAAGTGTATGCAAAAAAAAAAAAAAAAAAAAAAAAAAAAAAATCGAAAAAATCAAGAAAAATACAAAAAAATGAGAAAAAGAAAAATAGAAAAAACATACGGACTACCATCCCGTTTCATTTTATGTTTGTTTTATGTTTTTGTTATTATGTTATTTTGTTTCTAGCTTAAGATCGAGTCTAGTCTTGGCTTAGCAACATTGTATAGTACATGTAATTGATCAAGATCTTTAACTCGCCACCAGTAAAATATCCCGTATCCAACAAAACCGTGTTTTCCTTTTCCCTACACCTAACGTTATAACCCATTTAAAAGCCCTCTTTGATAGTTTATCTTAGGTGCTTACGCCTAGTGGAGGAGGTTTTTGATCCTTTCCCAAGCCTATGGTAATCTATTTGCTATGACAGGTAGTGAGAGATATTATCCGTTTTCATTTATGAGATTTATTTTGATGACACTTGAGAGATGTGAGTATCTAAACACTACTTGTGAGGTGCTAGTATGTAATCTCCGTGCTTATTATGATTGAAGTGGAACGATTATTTGTTGTAATTACTTTTATGTTTGCATTAAATGACCCCTAACTTGTATTTTGATTAGAATAAAAGCGCATTTGCTTGAGGACAAGCAAATCTCAAGTGTAAGGGTATTTGATGAGGCGAAAAGTGTACCGCTTTTAAGGGGTCATTTAAGCCCGAAATCGTATTTATTTGATCAAATATTGCCCTAAATCGTTCCTTTTGTCATTTTAGGTACTTTTGAGGAGAAATCTGGAAAAGGAGGCATTTTGGACGTTTTTGGAGCATAAAGTGAAGAAAACGGCAAAGTCTCAAAATTGTGCTGAAAGTCACCTTTGACGGCGTCAACATTAACTCCAGACGGCGTCATGCCTTGGCAAGAAAAGTTGGATGTGAAATTTACTCATGACGGGCCAGTGAGTTTGCATGAGAATTCTGACGGCGTCACGCTTTAACTAAATCAAGGGCGTCACGGCTTAAATCAAAGAGGGACGGCGTCACGTTATAGGTCCGACGGCGTCAAGCCTTGATAAGCCAGAATGGATTTTTGAAGAGCTAAAGAGGGACGGCGTCAAGAAGGTCACCCGGGAACCCTAAAAGCGGCGAGGTGACGGCGTCACAATGCATAAGGTGACGCCGTCAGATGTCAAAGTCTATATATAGTTTTCTAATTTTTTGTCATTAAGGAGAGCTTAGTGTGTGGAATTTTGGGATAAAACCCTAAGACGATTTTAGCTACTTTTTCAGGGCTTCTTGCCTTGAGATCTTCCATGTTTCATTGAAAGATAAGTTATCAATTAATCATTCAATATGTCTATGTGTTGTTTGATTCTATCTTATGCTTGTCTTTTGTTTAACATGTTAGGCTAATTTTATCTTGTGTTTGCTTAGATCTAATGAAACCTAGCTATTGATTATTGGTTGTTAGTGTGTTGTTAGTTGTATTGGATGATTGTTTATCTATGTTAGGCTTAAGAAAACTGGCTAACTTCCTATTCGGTAACTTGCTTGAACGTCTTAAGAAACATGAACCAAACGCGTACTAAAGGTTTTTATGGTTGTATTTAATGCACAAGCGAATTCTAGTGATCCCATGTTAGGAGCTTCCTAGCCGGCTCGACATAGGAGTGAAGTAGGAGCTTGTAGAGTTTGGGGAAGTAAGTACGCCACCCCACGAATGGTATTAAGGAATACACCCGTCATCCACGCGACTAATACACACTAATTAACCGGTAAAAGATAGTTAGGGAGTAAGGAAATCTAAGTAAACACATTTCTCCACACATAAGTTTCTCACCACTTTTCCTTTTTGTTATTTTATTTTATTTGCATTTGTAGTAATTTGGGTTAGTTGACTAGCAACTAATTCCGCCCACTCCTTCAAAACCCGAGATTTTACTTGCTTTCATAAAATATAAAAACATAAAAAGAATCTTCCTCAACCCTTAGACCTATTAGAGTAGCTTTTCATACCTAACGAACACTATTCCCTGTGGAGAACGATCAATCCCCCGTACTTACCACTACACTATACTACATCGGTCAGGTACACTGCCTGGTGGGGTTGTAAGCCTCTTGAGATCCCTTGAGAGGTAAAACCTGTTGTAAGGTTGCAAAACCCACGCATCAACCTTCAGCCCTTCCTCGTGCACACTTCATAAATCAAATACCTGAGATAACATGCTAAAAAGTCAACACAAAGGTTGAGTGCAATTCATAGGTTTAGTAAAATAATAGTTTGAGCACAAGAATTTTAATCTGGAAGCTTCACATATTCAATCAGGATATCTTTTGTTTGTTTCGCTAAGCTCATGACACACAATGCGTTAACCGAGGTACCAGTAACTCTGGCATAAGTCGACAATAACCGCGGAATTTCATAATCATAACATTTTCCCTCCAGTAGGTATCTTGCCAAATACCTAGGTATTCGATATACAGTACACCCGTGTTGCCTAACTGGTCAACAGGGATGGGACGGTCAATCCTATAGGCCTATAAACTATAATCGCGCTCACCCGCAGGTGATTAATGGTTCATGATCGAGGGTCTTGCTTTTGGCAAGGAAGGTACTTAGCATATATAGCGTCAATCAGGAATAGCATACAATAAACCATTGTGCTCAGAAAAATAGTAAGTAGCATGTATCTCCCCCATGGGTTTAAAAATAATTAAAAGTGCACAAGTGGGGCTATGAATCACACCTTAGTCACAGAGAGAATACGAGATACACAATCAGATGGGATGGCACAGCAAATAAACCTCAGCACAACCTAACCAATTAAATGACATAACTCAGATATAATACTCGAAATCATTTAATAAATAATACTCGTATAAAAGGTTTTTGTTTCAATGGCGTTTGAAAGAAAATACGTTTAAGTCTCGTGTGGAAGACAAGATAAGATAAAAGATGACAAGTCGGCGAAAATGAACGAACGCTCAAGAAGACGAGGGAAAGAGAAAAGAAGGAATACGAAAGAAAGAAATAAATTAGAAGAGAATAAATAACCAAACAAACGACATCGATAGATAGTTTCGGCTTTTCCTCGTTTTTCCCAAAATAGAAGCTATAATCGTTAAAACATAAAAGTTTTGAAAAGGTTTTGGAACATTTAATAAATCATAACTAGTTTAAGTTTATAAAACATTTTATGAAATTTGGGCATGAAGTGCCCGTTTATAAAACATTTCCAAGTCATACGACTTATTTGATTATTCCAATTATTAACAAGTTTTACAAGTTTAAAATATAATTGGACATATCATTCGCGTGAATATTAGTTGTTTAGTTTTATCGACCGTTTTGTATTGTTCAGGTCCAGGTAGGTTAAGCTCTTATGAGTCTAACGTACCCTTCCGTCTCATGTACCAAAGGGTCCATAATATCCAAATAACTAACACCGTAAATCCAATACGTCCAATCCTTTGTCCAACATATATCGTCACAAATAATAATCCGAATCCAAGTCCATGTGTTGCAATAACCTCTTAACTATAATTAAACCTTGTTATTTATCGTTTCATAATCGTTAGTCCATTTTAAATAAAACTTAAGCCGAAACCGTATCCCGACACTTAAATAAATAGACAAACACAACAAAGTAAATAAATAAATAAAACAACACCAGTAAATAGATAAACTTCGCCGTGACTCGTAACGAGTCACGGTTCGACTCGACGTGAGTCTTTTGACTCTCGGCTTGGCTCAAATCCGAATCCAACATAAACAAATCCAACACAAACATATTACACGCCTTGCCGCGACTCGTATCGAGTCGTGGCTCGACCCACTTGGGTCGTGGCTCGCGGCCGAGAACCAAACAACCAAACGGATCCGAATCAGATCCCACATCACTTCAAAATCATAACCAAAACAAATAAATAACAAAACACCACACTGAGTCAACTTGGTTGACTCGGTGGAGGTCCGAGTCGGCTGCCGAACGAAAAGGGGGGTCCACACGAGAGTTTTATTCAAGTTTCAAAACCATTTCATCAATAAAAACAAGTAAACAATCGGATTAGATAAAAATATGAAATTAGGGTTTTGAAATAAATTTGTTAAAAATAAAAACGGGGGCGCGTGGGGTTGTTTATCGTCGAAAGAAACACAAGAGGAGGAGTGTGGTGGTCTTCGGTGGTGGCGGCGCTCACGGGGGTGGCGCGTGAGAGCGTTGTGGTGGGAGCCGAGGGCTCAAAATCTCCAGAAATGGTAAGGGTAAGCCGATCTAATGATTCGGCAAAGAAAAGGGTTCGCCGAAAAATATTCCGGTGGTCGTAAAATTTATTCCGGCGACGGTTGGCCGGAATCTGCTAGTGCAGTGGCGGCGGTGGTGGCCGGATATTCAAGAAGAGAGAGAGAGAAGAAGTATTTGTGGGGTGTGTGTGTTTTTGTGATAAAAAATGAGATAGTGGGGGTAATAGGGGTATATATATGGAAATAAATGTATAGGGTAGTTTTTGTAATAAAGTAAAGTAGAGGGTAAGGTAAAATGGTTAGTCTAGGGACCAAAATAGCCAACGTAGTAATCTTCTAACGATAAACGCTTCGGGGTCCAAACGACATAGCAAACGGATTCGAAAAATTACGAAACTTGCGCCATCGTTCACGAAATAATTTTTCCAATAAAAACGAGTATAAATTTGCAATACTTTCAAAAATAAATATTTTTGACAAATACGATTCGTTTCGTGCTTCCTAGGTTGTGCTGGTTCACTAATAGGGACAATATTCTCGTTTCTCGCAATAATTCTCGTTTCTCAAGCCCAAACAAGTTCAATAAAAAGTTTAAGTTCTCAGGTAATGCAAAGTTTTAAAAATAATTGGCTAGAAAGGTTTTGGAAAATTACCGGGTGTTACAGCACATACATCATATTGAGAAATCCGTCCCGGATTTCAGTTTAACTTATCGGTTCCGGTTTCGAAGAGGTGAGGGTATTTGCGTTTGAACTGGTCCTCGCGTTCCCAGGTGAATTCGGGTCCTCTCTTGGAATTCCAGCGAACTTTCACAAGGGAAATTTTGCTCCTCTTTAATCGTTTGACCTCACGCTCCATAATCTCTACAGGTTCTTCAATAAAGTTCAGTTGCTCATCAACTTGAATCTCATCGAGTGGAATCACGGCTGTCTCATCGGACAAGCATTTCTTCAAATTAGACACGTGGAATACAGGATGTACCCTACTGAGCTCTGGTGGTAATTCTAGCTTATAAGCTACAGGACCAGCTCGGTTCAGAATCTTGAACGGTCCTATGTATCTGGGGTTCAGCTTTCCGCGTTTGCCAAATCGTATCACACCTTTCCATGGTGAGACTTTCAACATAACTCTGTCTCCAACCTGAAACTCTAGCGGTTTGCGTCTTACGTCAGCATAATCTTCAATCGGTCTTTAATCTGCACAATCTTTTCTGTGGTCTCACGAACAAGATCCGGCCCAATGAGCTGAGCTTCTCCTACCTCAGCCCAACAAATGGGTGATCGACATTTTCGGCCATACAATGCCTCAAACGGTGCAGCCTTAATACTTGCATGATAGCTGTTGTTGTATGAAAACTCAACCAAAGGCAAATGGGTATCCCACCCATTTCCAAAATCAATCACGCAGGCCCGGAGCATATCCTCCAATGTCTGAATCGTCCTTTCACTCTGGCCATCTGTTTGTGGGTGATATGCAGTGCTCATGTCGAGTTTTGTACCAAAGGAATCTTGAAGCGACCACCAAAAGTTTGAAGTAAACCTGCCGTCTCTGTCGGAGATGATAGATATGGGAGCTCCATGTCTCGATACTATCTCTTTCACGTAGAGCCTTGTCAACTTATCCATGCCGTAATTCTCCTTGATCGATAGAAAATGTGTTGATTTCGTCAATCGATCGACTATGACCCATATAGCGTCGAAACCGGTTGCAGTCCTTGGGAGTTTGGTGACGAAGTCCATAGTGATCCGTTCCCATTTCCATTCGGGAATCTCAGGTTGTTGTAGAAGACCAGACGGTTTCTGATGTTCGGCCTTAACTTTTGCGCACGTCAAACACCTTCGAACATAATCAGCAACTTCAGCTTTCATATTCGGCCACCAATATAGTTCCTTGAGATCATGATACATTTTTTCGGATCCTGGGTGAATGGAATACTTTGACTTATGAGACTCATGCATAATCAAGTCTCGCAATCCTCCATAACGTGGCACCCAACTTCTTCCTTTAAAACACAATGTTTCGTCTGAACGCCTCTCAAACTTCTTCTGTATCATGCCACCAAGGCTTTCACTCTGGAGATCTTCTTGTTTCACTGCTTCTTCTTGAGCACGGAGAATTTGAGCGGGAAGATTCGAATTGATGGTCATAACTAGAGCTCGAACTCGTAGAGGTTTCAACCGTTCCTTACGGCTCAAGGCATCAGCCACAATGTTTGCCTTTCCTGGCTGATATCTGATTTCACAGTCGTAATCACTTAGAGTTTCTAACCATCGCTGTTGCCTCATATTCAGCTCCTTCTGATCTAAGATATGCTGAAGACTCTTGTGATCGGTGTACACGACACACTTCGTTCCGTATAGGTAGTGTCTCCATATCTTGAGTGCCAAAAACCACTGCTCCCAACTCTAAATCATGCGTAGTATACTTCTCCTCGTGGGTCTTAAGTTGTCGGGAAGCATATGCCATGACTTTCCCTCTCTGCATCAAAACTGCTCCTAAACCATGATAGGATGCATCGCAGTATACCACAAAATCCTCCACTCCGTCTGGCAACGCCAAAATCGGTGCACTACACAGTTTTCGCTTCAGGATTTGGAATGCTTCTTCTTCATCGTTTCCCCATTCATACTTCTTATTCTTCTGAGTCAATGCAGTTAATGCTTTACACACTCGGTTCATGAGGTCCATGAATACAGCCGGTGCGTTTGTCAAACCAAATGGCATTACCTTGAATTCATAGTGACCATAGCGAGTCCTGAACGCCGTTTTGGGAATATCCTCTTCCCGGACTCTAAGTTGGTGGTAACCTGACCTCAGATCTATCTTCGAGTAGTAATCTGATCCTTGCAGCTGGTCAAACAAATCATCAATTCTCGGTAACGGGTAGCGATTCTTCACTGTCAGCTTGTTCAATTCGCGATAGTCAATGCACATCCTAAACGAACCATCTTTCTTCTTTACGAACAACACCGGTGCTCCCCACGGTGATGAACTAGGTCGGATGAACCCTTTATCCAACAACTCTTGCAACTGCTTAGACAGTTCTTGCATCTCGGTAGGAGCGAGTCGATACGGTGCACGAGCCACCGGTGCAGCTCCCAGAACTAGGTCGATTAAGAACTCCACTTGTCGAGCTGGTGGAAGTCCAGGTAGATCTTCAGGAAATACCTCAGGGAAATCACGCACAATTGGGACGTCCTCGAGTCGCTTCTCTTCAGACTCTTTCTTGGACACTTGTGCTAAGAACGCATGACAGCCTTTCTTGATGTACTTCAAAGTCTTAATGCATGAGATAATACTCAAACGGGTTCCACTACGGTCTCCGCGGACAACCAAAGTCTCGTCATCAAGAGGGATATGAACAACCCGTTCACCGCAAATAATGTTGGCTCGATGTTTGGACAACCAATCCATTCCCACAACTACGTCAAAGCTTCCAAGTTCAATGGGCATAAGTTCGATGCTAAACGGGTGATCTAGAAGGTTTAAGGTACAGTCTCGGATTACGGTGCAAGTATTCACCAGATTTCCATTAGCTAGTTCAATACTATAACTGGTGTCTAGTATGGTAGGGGTGAGATTTAGTAGCAGTGAAATCTTAGAAGATATAAAGCTCATATCGGCACCAGAATCAAATAAGACTTTAACACGAAGGTTGTTGAGTAGAAACGTACCGGTAACGACATTTGGGTCCTGATACTGCTCTCCATTTCCCAGCACGTATGCTCTGCCACGAGCACCTTCGGTCTTTTGTCCAGTATTTTTCGGGCACTGGCTCTTGTAATGTCCACGCTCCCCAGATCCAAAACATGTTACAACCGGCTGTGCATTACTCCCTGTAGCCACAGCTTTTCCCTTACAGTTCTTAGCAACATGCCCAACCTTGTTGTAGTTCTGACATCTCGCAGTGCACGGTCCAGGGTGGTGATGGTTACATTTTTCACAGTACGGGTACTTTCCAGCATATCCCCTAGTCTGTGCTGGTGCAGCTACATATGCTCTGACAGCCTCTTGGCGTCGGTTCTGCTGATTGTGGTGATTGTTATTGCGGTACTGGTTATTGTTGTTGTTGCGGTTGTTGTAGTTGTTGTTGTTGTTGTTGGGTCTAAAATGCTGCTGATTCGAGAAACATAACTCTGCTGGATAGTTATGTGACTCTGCTGATTAGTGTATTAACTCTGCTGTTTTGATAACTCTGCTGTTTTGGATAATAGGCATAGTGTAACTCTGCTGCTAGCTCACGAAGACTCTGCTGCTAGAAGATTTACTCTGTTGTATATAGGATATGTATAGTATGTTAAGGATAAGTATAGAAAAGATACGTATGAATATTTTTCTTGTATAGGAAGTCTTGTAAACCGACTAGGACTCCTTAAGAAGAATAAACACAAACGAATTCTCAAACAACACTTCAATATATTAATACGATTGCTCTTAATAGCTCTGATACCACTTGTCAGAACTTATGCACGCCATCATCAATTAAGTTCTTGGATCGTTTTGAGCCTTAGGGTTCAACAATAACAATGATAATTTATGCAGTGGAATAAAACAGAACAATTGTTATTGACACAAAGTTTTTCTTCATTATCACAATCAGACACCCAATCTTCAATCAGAGGTGCTTGTTCATACTTCTTTACCTCAACCTTAGGTGACTCTATTTCTTTTTCATTAGTTTCAACTACAGGTTTACTAGTTTCACCTACAGGTGTGGCTCCAGACTCAGATATGAAAGTTAATGTCCTAGTAGGAGGGGCATTGGCACTAAGTTTTGTAGGGTGAGCTACAGCATTATATCCTATACCATTAAAGTGTCTTCCTAATGGTTTACTAAGAATGTCAGTGGCAAATTGTTGTTTTTCCACCCTAACAATGTGTTTTTCAGTCTCACTCTTAGCTAAGTCTCTAGCCTGTTCAGCTTCTCCTACTTTTTCCATAAGAACCTTAATCTCATCATCTTTCTTGATAATTTCATTTTTCAGGATAGTGATCTGATCAAGGTATTCAATTTCAATCTTTTTATAAAACTCTAGTTTTTCTTCTAAGTTCTTTAAACCATATTCATAACTAAGATTATCTAGCTTAAGTGTTTCATTTTCCTTTTTAAGACTTCCATTGCTAGACTTAAGTATCTCAATAGTATCAGAACATAATTTAAAAGAACAAGATGATTCATTTGATACCTCAGAGTCTGATCCAGAAGAAGAATAGGCCATGAGAGCAAAATGCTGTACTTCAGGATCTTCTTCAGCTATCAATGCATAATTTGGACCATCCTCAGCAAGATCACTCCAATCAAAATCACCTAATCCATCACATGATACCATAGCAGTAGTAGAATTTGGTTCTTCATCAGCAGACTTCTTGAAATTTTCATTGCTTCTTTTTGGTGCTTTGCATTCTCTTGCAAAGTGTCCTTTCTTTCTGCAATTAAAACATTCAGCCTTTGACTTGTCAAATCCCACACTCTTGTTCCTTCTGAACTTCATCTCTTTCCCAGTACGCTTAAGAAATCTTCTTGCCCTCATAGTAAGCATTGCAAATTGCCATTGCATATCAATCTCCTCAACATCATCAGGATCAAGTTCATCCAGATCTTGAGGCATGACTGAAGTACTGGTAGTAAGTTCAGCCAAATAAGCACAAATTGCAGCATCACTGATGGTGTTGGTGTTAGCAGAGTCAGCAGCAGAGACATGGGAACCAACAGCAGGAGTAAAAGCACCACCAGCAGAGTGCTGTTCTTGATGTCTACCAGTATTCTTGCTGTTTGAGGAAACAAAAGCAAGATTATTTGTGGTAGAAGATGAACTTGACAATCCTTTCACTTCAGATTCATAAACCTTCAAGTTGTTGTACAGATCATCCAATGTCATAGTATCAAAATCTTCCTTGTGCCTCCAAACCACTGTATGAGTGTTCCATTCAGAAGATAGACTTCTCAGAAACTTTAGATTAACATCTTCTTGAGATGGTTCAATCTTCAAAAGAGCCATCTGACTGGTTAACTTATGAAGTCGATCATAGGTTCCCTCAATGTTCTCAGAACCCAAAGCAGAAAAAGTCTCAAACTGGTGCTTCAGTAGATTCTTTCTTGATTTCTTGGTAGCCTCATTCCCACCAAATCGAAGTTCAATTGCTTCCCACAACTCCTTAGCAGACTCAAGATGATTAAAACTCAATTGATAATCATTAGGTATTCCCATCATGAGAATACTGTGAGCCTTAACCTCCAATCTTCTCTGTGCTTTCTCCTCACTTGTCTTGAGAGTCAAGACTGATCCAGTAGCAGTCTTGGTTTGCACCTTGTCTCCTTCAAGAACAACATCCCAAAGTGAGTAATCAACCATTCGCATGTATTGTTGCATTCTCATCTTCCAGATCTCATACTCTCCAGTCTTGAGCATAGGAACTCTTGAAGCAGTGACCATGTGTGTTGAATCGGAATCCATTGCTAAATTTGATGATTAGCAGATCTTTTATTCAGAAATTCTTCTTGGTACCAGTTTCTAGATCACAAGCTCTGATACCACTTGTTGATCCCAGTTGAGCTTCATGATCTTATTAATTATCTTAGATAAATCTAAAGTAATTGGTATAGAAACTGATCTTAGATTGTATATCAAATATTATGCGGAAACTAATACTTGATCTTAAGAAGAATAAACACAAACGAATTCTCAAACAACACTTCAATATATTAATACGATTGCTCTTAATAGCAATAGGGTTACAAGAAACCTTGAAGTGTAAACAATACGTATGCTAAGATCATCGATATCTAACTCTAACCCTAGAACCTCCTTTTATATCATAGCGTCAGCAGAAACAAATCAAAAGTCGATACCCTTAAAAAAAACAATATGATTACCTCATAAACTTTAAAGATAAATCGTACACCATTCAAAACTCCATATTATTGACAGTAGACCTTGTAGAATCCCTAGATCGAGAGCCCCCCTCTCTGAAACCACCTGATGAAGTAGAATCTGATTCAACCTCTAAGAACAAAAAGGAAGAAATTCCTACTGTTGTTGAATCAAAAGTACCTAGGGCTAAAAGGGTTGATTTTGTTAAGCCTAGGTTTGGTAAAGGTATCTCTAGAAAGATGGCTGAGTATGATAACACACCTAGAGTATATCCTAAAAGAACAAATAACTTGCCTAGGGGAAACCAGAGAAATTGGAACAACCTAGTTTCACACAAATTAGGTACTGATTTTCAATTACTTAAGAGGGCATGTTATTGCTGTGGTAGTTTTGAACATCTGCAAGATGAGTGCTATAAGAAACCAGCTTGGAACCAATACACTAGGGTGAACCATAGAAATTTTGCTAGGAAGACTCACCCTCACCCCAAAAGAAACATGGTTCCCAAGGAAGTTCTGATGAGAGATGGTACTTCTAGAGTTATCTCTCCTATTGCACCAACAGGGTCCATAAAGAAGGAAATAGTCAACTCTGCTGATAAGGCAAACTCTGCTGTTAAGGCAGACTCTGCTGTTTTGCCTAAAGTTGTTACTGATACTGTTGTGGGAAATCATTTTTATGCTGTTAAAGCCTCAGCTTGCTGGGTCTGGAAACCAAAAGTTAAAGTTATAGATCATGTTCTCAGACACAGCAGTGCACCAATGCAGTTGAAGAAATTTGACTACTATGATGCACAAGGTAGATCCAAGTCAGTAATGGCTTGGGTCCCTAAGAGAAACTAATTCTCTTACTTTTTGTGCAA
Source organism: Artemisia tridentata subsp. tridentata (assembly GCA_021014915.2). NCBI lineage: Eukaryota > Viridiplantae > Streptophyta > Magnoliopsida > Asterales > Asteraceae > Artemisia > Artemisia tridentata. The sequence goes on along the minus strand of CP139501.1, from coordinate 219,852,181 downwards.
GGCAATCTACAAAAGGAGCTAAAGGATAAATGCATTTTTGATAGTGGATGCTCTTCACACATGAATGAGAGACCTGAGAATAGTGGAACATTTTTGAAAGGTCGTATGTGTCCCCATTGGAAGTTTTTACTGCATACTCTACAACACTGCTTGTTTCCCAAAATAGGTGGATGGAGTGAGTTTAATGCTTCTCAAGCAATGGCTTTAGTGTGTTTAGCCACAGGGCAGCCCTATGATTTTTCTTCTATGATATTTGAGGGGATGAAGAAGTTTATCAAGAAGAAGTTTTACTTGTACCCAAGGTTTCTACAACTTATAATAAACAGACAACTAAGGGAACCATTGAGGCATTCACAAATTGAGCCCTGTAGTAGAATGGCCATCAAGATGTTTGCATTTTTAAAGAAGAATGGGAAAGGATTTTCTGGTGTTATTACTCCCTTAACTGAGCATATCTTGAATGTAGTGGCTGAAGTAAATGAGGATGAAGAGGCTGGAACACCCACAGCTTCCCATCACACATCCTCCTCTACAAACTTAAATGAATCATCTTCCACTGAACCACAACCTACCCAATCACCTAGGAATTCACAAGAGGACATTGTGCTACCTCAGGCCAATGTTAGTATGGTAGCAGATGAGGCTGATACAGGTGTTGGAGGTATCATGATGGACGAGGCTGGCACTACTGTTTCCAACTTAGTAGTTGAACAGGACAGTGTCAACATTATTAAGACCTCAACCATGGCAACATCATTTGTAGAAGGTTCTCAGGAACCTGACACAACTGGTGGTAACCCCAGCCAAATGGCTTTTATGGGGGGCTCAGATGTTCATCCTAGGGATGAGACTGAGTTTATGTCCAAAGATTCACCTCTCGGAGAAGGTAACACATCTCGAAGTGATGAGGACAGAGATGAACATATTGAATTGATGGACACTGATGTACATATTGACATTGCAAATGATACACCTCTCGGACCAGGTAACACAGGTCGAAGTGTTGATGCTAGTATTGAACATGACTCTGAGGATTTGACGGTTAAAACACCAGTACATAATGCCAATTCCAATGATCAACCTCTCGGGTCAGGTTACACAGACCGAAGTTGTGAGGATATCATGAAACAATTGAAAGAATTGACGGAAAATTGTACAAAACTGTCAAAGGAGGTCCTGGATCTAAGAAAGGAGTTAAAGACAGCCAGAGCTACTCAAGGTGCTGAAATTAGGAGGCTTAAGCTAAGGGTTACACACCTTGAGGGGAGGCTCAAGAAGAGGTCCAAACCAAGTTTGGAAGAGGATGCTTCCAAACAGGGGAGGAATGATCAAGAGGCTGTGGTGAATGATAAGGATCAAGAGGATGTGATAGGTTCAGGGGAGGTTGAAAAGGACTTTGTTGAACATGTTGTTGATGAGAGTGGAAAGGTTGACTCTGCTGATGCAGAACATTCTGCAGGTGCAAACAACTCTGCTGATGGGTTGAAGGTTTCTGCTGATGAGACTGAGCAGAGTGCAGGTGTAAAGGACTCTGCTGGAGTAAATGATTCTGCTGATTCAGATGATGAACAGATGACTTTAGCTCAAGTGTTGCAGAACATGGACAAAGAAGCTAAAATACCCACACAATCACAACAATCTGTTGCTGAATCAAGTGAAAAGTTTGAAAGGATGAAAAAGTTGGCTGATGAACAAGCTCAAATTGCTCAAGATGAAGAATATGCAAGAAGAGTTGCAGCTGAAGAGGAAGAAAATCAGTTTGAATTTATGGGCAGCTCTACATTTAATGAAGTTAGTCAAGAAGAATTAGATGAACAATTGCAGTATTTCATTGATTCTGATATGATTGTAAGAGGTGAAGCTAGGATGATAGCAAATGATGAGCAGTTAGATGGGAGTGAAAAGACAAAAGAGCTTGTTGATTTTATACTTAAAAAGAATGGATTAGCTAAGTGGGAAGAGCTGATTAAGAGGATTACAGATGCACAGAAGCATGGTTACAAACCTAAGTCAACTTCAAGGAAAGCAGTGGTTAAAGACATGAAGTATTATTTGAAGAATGCAAGAGGCTATCAGATGAAGGATTTCAAAGGTAAGTCAGATCACTTAATTGAAAAGGAATTTTATGAAACTTATGCTAAGCTTAATCCAAGAAAAGTTTCTGAAAAGAAGAGAAATCCAGAAGTTATGGGATCTGACAGTATGAAAGCATCTGGGAGTGGAAGTGTCTCAAAGCCCATAGTATCTGATATTGAAAAGGAGAAAGAAATTGTTGTTGAAGCTGAAGTTATGACTGAATCCTCTGCTGGTACAAAGAGATATAGGAGGACAGTAAAGCAGGTGGGTAGGAAGAAGAGAAGAACACAGTCAATAGTGATGAGTGATTCGGATAAAGAAGAGAAAGAGGATAGTGATTCAGGGAAAGAAGAAGTGACTGCAGATGATATGCAAGGAATTATGCATCTCACAGTTCATGAACCTCAAGAAGAGCCTGAGTTACTTAATGAAGTTCCTTTATCAGTAAAATATCCAATCATTTCTTATTCACATGAAGTTCTAAGTGATGGTCAAGTATGCTGGGTAATTAGGAGGTCAAATGGTTCAAGTGTGGGGTATATTAGTTTTTCTCAGATGATGCACTACATGGATAGGGATGATATTACTCAACTCTGGAATCTTTATAAGAAGAATTATGGTGATACTCGACCAGAGATAGTGTATGAGAGACTAAATTATTACTACTTGAAGAACATGTTTGAACCAGATGAGAGAAGTATTGAATGGAAGAAGTTACTGAGTTCCACAGTTCAGAAATGGTATTTATATCAATCTTGTGGGGTTCATGTCTTATCATGCATAGGTGTGACTGTGTATATGCTTGTGGAGAAGGATTATGTCATCAACAACAGTACATCTATTCTGTATCAAATGTTGCAGCCTGGTAAGTTGACACTACAAAGACCATTTGATGCAGATCATCAAGCAAAGGAACTGATTGAGAAATATAAAAGGTTGCTGGTATCAAAGGTTTCAAAACAGTAAAGTGTTTGGAAGCATCCTCCTGGTGGTTATCTGGATTTAAGGAAACTTGATGATTTTTGGAGAAAAATATCAAGTTTAGGGGAGGATTGTTGGGTCTAAAATGCTGCTGATTCGAGAAACATAACTCTGCTGGATAGTTATGTGACTCTGCTGATTAGTGTATTAACTCTGCTGTTTTGATAACTCTGCTGTTTTGGATAATAGGCATAGTGTAACTCTGCTGCTAGCTCACGAAGACTCTGCTGCTAGAAGATTTACTCTGTTGTCTATAGGATATGTATAGTATGTTAAGGATAAGTATAGAAAAGATACGTATGAATATTTTTCTTGTATAGGAAGTCTTGTAAACCGACTAGGACTCCTTACGCTATAAAAGGAGGTTCTAGGGTTAGAGTTAGATATCGATTATCTTAGCATACGTATTGTTTACACTTCAAGGTTTCTTGTAACCCTATTGCTATTAAGAGCAATCGTATTAATATATTGAAGTGTTGTTTGAGAATTCGTTTGTGTTTATTCTTCTTAAGATCAAGTATTAGTTTCCGCATAATATTTGATATACAATCTAAGATCAGTTTCTATACCAATTACTTTAGATTTATCTAAGATAATTAATAAGATCGTGAAGCTCAACTGGGATCAACAGTTGTAGTTGTTGTTGTTGTTGTTGTTGTTGTTGTTGTTGTTGTTGTTGTTGTTGTTGTTGTTGTTGTTGTTCCTTCTGTAGTCATCCCACTTCCTCTTATGATCAAAGTTGTTACCCTTCTGAGCTGTTCCATTCTTGATGGCCTGATCCATTAGTCGTTCAGCTATACGGATTGCATCATCCAAGGTCTGCGAGTTGTATGACGTTACAAGCCCTTCAATACTAGCTGGTAGACCACCAATAAACTTTTCAAGCAGCTTCTCATTATCCGGCACCATATGGGCACAAAAGTAAACAATACAATGATACATCATACTATAGTGTCCATTCAACATCATAATAGTACATCACCAAAATACATCGTAGATTCGATACTTGTCATCAGTCTTGCAAGATATGCGAAACGACTACAAGTTTCTTATCAAATCTACTAATCGAAACTAGTCAGTTCAGTACGTACAAGGTAAACTACTACTACAATAATTAACTACCATAATAAAGATGATCACTAATCTCTACTGACGGTCTCCTATCTTCTCATCATTATCATCCATCTTCTCATCATCCGGGTGAGGTACATCAATAGGGTATGGGTCCATTTCTGGACTAGGTGGTGCAAGGGGTGATCGACGGGTGCAACTGATAATTGACCGGTGGGAATTGATGTAGCCGTAATACTCTCCATGGAGCATCGGGACAAGTATAAAAATTTCTAGCCAAATGTTTAAAAAATAGTTTCATATAAAAATGAAATAGTAGTGAAAATCCAAACATACAGTAATAAAGTACTTACGAGTGAAGTGGCACGGAAGGCTGATGGCTATCGATTTCGAAAAATGTTTTGACTCACACGAAAATGTTTATAGTCGAGTATGATCTCGTTCTCTATAAACCTTGGCTCTTGATACCATTCTGTAACACCCCCAACTCGGAATATGGCAGCGGAACATAGTTAGGGGTATTACTCGAGGGGTAGTGAGTCAAAATCATAGATAAACGATCTCATAACGAGACGTTTTAATAAAATACCACATTCAAATACAAAGTTCAACCATTAGAGTTCAAAAGACTCTTAACACATTAAGCAGCGGATAATAAAATAGTTTGCAGCGGAAAAATAAAGTAGTTTGCAGCGGAAAATTTAGATAGAAATAACAAAACACAACCCACAGATAGCCATCCGGAACCTTCAGCCCTTCCTCGTGCACACTTCATAAATCAAATACCTGAGATAACATGCTAAAAAGTCAACACAATGGTTGAGTGCAATTCATAGGTTTAGTAAAATAATAGTTTGAGCACAAGAATTTTAATCTGGAAGCTTCACATATTCAATCAGGATATCTTTTGTTTGTTTCGCTAAGCTCATGACACACAATGCGTTAACCGAGGTACCAGTAACTCTGGCATAAGTCGACAATAACCGCGGAATTTCATAATCATAACATTTTCCCTCCAGTAGGTATCTTGCCAAATACCTAGGTATTCGATATACAGTACACCCGTGTTGCCTAACTGGTCAACAGGGATGGGACGGTCAATCCTATAGGCCTATAAACTATAATCGCGCTCACCCGCAGGTGATTAATGGTTCATGATCGAGGGTCTTGCTTTTGGCAAGGAAGGTACTTAGCATATATATAGCGTCAATCAGGAATAGCATAAAATAAACCATTGTGCTCAGAAAAATAGTAAGTAGCATGTATCTCCCCCATGGGTTTAAAAATAATTAAAAGTGCACAAGTGGGGCTATGAATCACACCTTAGTCACAGAGAGAATACGAGATACACAATCAGATGGGATGGCACAGCAAATAAACCTCAGCACAACCTAACCAATTAAATGACATAACTCAGATATAATACTCGAAATCATTTAATAAATAATACTCGTATAAAAGGTTTTTGTTTCAATGGCGTTTGAAAGAAAATACGTTTAAGTCTCGTGTGGAAGACAAGATAAGATAAAAGATGACAAGTCGGCGAAAATGAACGAACGCTCAAGAAGACGAGGGAAAGAGAAAAGAAGGAATACGAAAGAAAGAAATAAATTAGAAGAGAATAAATAACCAAACAAACGACATCGATAGATAGTTTCGGCTTTTCCTCGTTTTTCCCAAAATAGAAGCTATAATCGTTAAAACATAAAAGTTTTGAAAAGGTTTTGGAACATTTAATAAATCATAACTAGTTTAAGTTTATAAAACATTTTATGAAATTTGGGCATGAAGTGCCCGTTTATAAAACATTTCCAAGTCATACGACTTATTTGATTATTCCAATTATTAACAAGTTTTACAAGTTTAATATATAATTGGACATATCATTCGCGTGAATATTAGTTGTTTAGTTTTATCGACCGTTTTGTATTGTTCAGGTCCAGGTAGGTTAAGCTCTTATGAGTCTAACGTACCCTTCCGTCTCATGTACCAAAGGGTCCATAATATCCAAATAACTAACACCGTAAATCCAATACGTCCAATCCTTTGTCCAACATATATCGTCACAAATAATAATCCGAATCCAAGTCCATGTGTTGCAATAACCTCTTAACTATAATTAAACCTTGTTATTTATCGTTTCATAATCGTTAGTCCATTTTAAATAAAACTTAAGCCGAAACCGTATCCCGACACTTAAATAAATAGACAAACACAACAAAGTAAATAAATAAATAAAACAACACCAGTAAATAGATAAACTTCGCCGTGACTCGTAACGAGTCACGGTTTGACTCGACGTGAGTCTTTTGACTCTCGGCTTGGCTCAAATCCGAATCCAACATAAACAAATCCAACACAAACATATTACACGCCTTGCCGCGACTCGTATCGAGTCGTGGCTCGACCCACTTGGGTCGTGGCTCGCGGCCGAGAACCAAACAACCAAACGGATCCGAATCAGATCCCACATCACTTCAAAATCATAACCAAAACAAATAAATAACAAAACACCACACTGAGTCAACTCGGTTGACTCGGTGGTGGTCCGAGTCAGCTGCCGAACGAAAAGGGGGGTCCACACGAGAGTTTTATTCAAGTTTCAAAACCATTTCATCAATAAAAACAAGTAACAATCGGATTAGATAAAAATATGAAATTAGGGTTTTGAAATAAATTTGTTAAAAATAAAAACGGGGGCGCGTGGGGTTGTTTACCGTCGAAAGAAACACAAGAGGAGGAGTGTGGTGGTCTTCGGTGGTGGCGGCGCTCATGGGGGTGGCGCGTGAGAGCGTTGTGGTGGGAGCCGAGGGCTCAAAATCTCCAGAAATGGTAAGGGTAAGCCGATCTAATGATTCGGCAAAGAAAAGGGTTCGCCGGAAAATATTCCGGTGGTCGTAAAATTTATTCCGGCGACGGTTGGCCGGAATCTGCTAGTGCAGTGGCGGCGGTGGTGGCCGGATATTCAAGAAGAGAGAGAGAGAAGAAGTATTTGTGGGGTGTGTGTGTTTTTGTGATAAAAAATGAGATAGTGGGGGTAATAGGGGTATATATATGGAAATAAATGTATAGGGTAGTTTTTGTAATAAAGTAAAGTAGAGGGTAAGGTAAAATGGTTAGTCTAGGGACCAAAATAGCCAACGTAGTAATCTTCTAACGATAAACGCTTCGGTGTCCAAACGACATAGCAAACGGATTCGAAAAATTACGAAACTTGCGCCATCGTTCACGAAATAATTTTTCCAATAAAAACGAGTATAAATTTGCAATACTTTCAAAAATAAATATTTTTGACAAATACGATTCGTTTCGTGCTTCCTAGGTTGTGCTGGTTCACTAATAGGGACAATATTCTCGTTTCTCGCAATAATTCTCGTTTCTCAAGCCCAAACAAGTTCAATAAAAAGTTTAAGTTCTCAGGTAATGCAAAGTTTTAAAAATAATTGGCTAGAAAGGTTTTGGAAAATTACCGGGTGTTACAGTGATCGACACTCTACTTACCATTATATTCATACTGACCGGGTACACTGCTCGTTAAGTGTGTGTGTTATTGATAAGTCGGCTAAATATAAATTTAAAACTTGAGTAGGCATTAATACTGCTAAACCGCAACGACACATCGCACGCATCAAGTTTTTGGCGCCGTTGCCGGGGAGTGAATTGTTATTATCTGTTAATTTGATTAGTATTTTAATTAGGTTTTTAATTTTTTTTATCTAACCGCTAATTCTGTTGTGTATTAGATTAATTTGCATTCATTGTATTATTTTGCATATTTTCTGTTTTTGTGTGTTATTTGTTTTATTTGTGTTTATTTTCGTTTGTGTTTTCATTTGTTTTTATTTTTCGTAGTTTCTGCATACTGCTATCGTTGTACTGAGCTAAATCGAACGATACGGCGCATCTGATTTCTCAGATACGGCGTATTGCGTTTAATTTTTATAAAATACAACGCGTTTAATTAATTCGATACGACGCATCTTTTCCCCAAGATACGGCGTATCTGTTTTTGATAAAAAAAAATTTCTAAACGTTAACGCCATACGACGCATCTGCTTTAGCAGATACGGCGTATCTATTATTTTAATTAAAAACAGTTTTCGAATTATTAAACAGATACGGCGTATCGATTTTTATCGATACGGCGCATCTTCTGAATCAAAAATCTTATATTTTGAAACGTAACAAAAATACGGCGCATTAACCTTTGTTAATACGACGAATATAATTTGACAAATATTGTTGATTTTTGATATTTACTTTGATCGGTCCGCTACTCTCGTGTGCAAGTTGTTTATTTTCAGGATAAATGATGACTCGAGCATCACCATGAAAGATTACATTCTGAACCAAACCGAGAGAAGCTAGCTGGAGTGATCAAACATAAGACAACGAGAGTGGAGGAAAACTCAATACTGGTAACATTAAACGTCTTAAATTCTTGAAATATAACTCCAGGTAACCTCTTCGATAATTCAACCAGCCCAAAGGGAAGTTCTCTACAATATAATCTCAATTTTATTATCCATATAACACATTTGATTAAAATTGTAATCTTAATTTTGCATGCTTAAAAAACGATATTTGTTCCTAACCTCGGAATAAACCCCTATCCACTAAACAATAAGATTACAATTATTAATAAAACGTTTATGCCTATTGCTCTTATTTTGAATTCAATTACATCATATGGTATGACCGTTTAACCCCAATTGGATGTATAAAGAATTGTGTTGCAGAGGCCAAGGTACGTTCCTTATTTAAATTTCGTTCACTAACATAGCGATACGGCGGATCTAAATATCCAAAGCGCCGTATCTCTGACCAACTAGGACTCATTGACTAGTCAACGAGATTAAATAGATACGGCGCATCCCAATTTTCAATACGGCGCATCGTTTTGCCCTATAAATACGACGGGAATGCGCCGGATCTAAACTTTTTACCGCATAATCCTCACACAGTTAAGAACGTACACACAGTAAAATTACACTCCAATTTCGAGCATTTTTCTAAAATCCGCCCCTAATCCGATCTATAATCCTTCACCTAATCATAAAATTAAGGTAATTGTTCTATTTCGATTTAATCTTGTTTAATATGAAAATTAGGGTTTGTGTGATTGATTCGATTAGTGCTTAAATGATATAGAGATATGATTAGGACTTGTATTAGATGATCTCCCCCGTATCTAACTTGCGTAAATCATCGAATTTCTGACCTAGTTTGATTTGAACGAAATTTGGGTTTATAATTCGATTTTGAATATTTAGTGGGAAATGGATTAGTAGTGGTGTATTGAGCTTCTAGAACTGATATAATGAGTAAATGATACTGTGATATTTAGTGGGAGTTTACGTCACGGATACGGATTCTTGAAATGCCTGCCTGATCCCCTTTATTTTATACTGATATGCTTTTAGATGCGGCGCATCTAGGTTAGTTGATGCGGCGTAACGACCTATTTCCAAATTAATAAAAACTCTTGATACGCCGTATTACTTAATCTAGATACGGCGCATCTTCATACGCCGTATCTCATTTCTTGCTCCGCATCTCTTATATTTTGTGCAGATACGCCGCACTGATTAAATCAGATGCGCCGTATCTACTTCGCTTACAGACTGCTTACTAACTTTGAAAATTTATTTCAGATGGCATTACCAGAGGTTGAACAAAGACATCAGTGGTTACGTTTCGAGAATATGGGACTAACCCCTGGCACCTTGGAGGATTACTTACGGAGACTTGAGTCGATTTACTTTAAGAGAATATTCAGGGTACAGGTTTTGGATTTTGCTGATGTGGGATTGATTGGGGCTGGACATGCTGCTGAGAGTTTACAGCATAGGATGGAGATGGTTGTTACTGGTGATGATGAGGAGGTGGTATTCAGATCTAGTGCTTGGGAGAGATTGTTCAGGATTGACGAGCCCTTGGTACGGGAGCTCATGATGGAGTTTTTCAGTACAGTCTACTACAGAGAGACGGATACTGGGTTGGATATTGTTGACACCCTTGTGTTTAGACTGGGTGGTGTGCCAAGGCAGATGTCTATGAGACAGTTCATTTTGGCCATGGGTTTGCATACGGTTGAGGAGCTTGAGTCAGATGGGTTTGCCAGATATTGGGATGATAGTTTGAGAGCGGTCCCTGACAGAGGATTGTTCAGTGATTACTGGGACAGGATTTCTTCGGGGGGTGATATCACTACTTCCACCCCCTCTTACACTTTGATCAGGGAGCCGATGAGGAGGCTGTGCCACCGTCTGATAGCACTTACCATTGCTGGGAGAGGACAGTCACCTGAGAAGGTGACCACTCTGGACCTCTTCCTCTTGAGGAGCATGGATGAGGGATTGTCGGTGAACATCCCCCACTTTTTGGCACATTACCTCCACCGGTCGGCCGCAGGGAGAGATAGGAGGAGCCATATGACTGGCGGGCATTTTGTTTCTAGGCTGGCCCGCCATTTTGGAGTGATTGGAGCGGAGATTCCAGCGGGGCTGGAGGTTGTGGTGACCCATCTCCCGGTTATTGACAGGGATTATTTGGTTAGACTTGGGATCTGTCAGTTGGCTATGGGAGATTATGTTTGGGTAGCATTGGGGCCTGCTAGAGCTGCAGGACCAGTGGCGGAGCAGGGAAGTCCCCAGGGAGCTCCGGCTGCTGCTCCAGCCTATCAGGAGGAGCCACAGGCACCAGTACCCCCACCTGTACATGTACGCACTGTGAGTCAGAGAGTTGAGGCAGTCGAGGGAGAGCTGAGAGCCTTGAGAGACGTTGTTGATGGTATGAGGAGGGACTCAGAGTGGCTGGTTATGAGTGTGAGCAGACTTTTGGAGCAGCAGGGTATTACCCACACCCGTTCAGATGGTACTCATGTTGCGGGAGTGACACGTGCATACGCTCGCAGAGTCCGGCCTAGGACTGATGATGCCAGCACTTCGGGGACCCACCCACACGACCACACCGACCCTTGATCTCTTGATTCCACGTGTTTATTGACATTGTTCCATGCACATTATTATTATTCTTTTTGGATTGTACTAATCGATATTATCTTTTATGCATTTGATGTTTCAGTTTATATTTCTTAGTATGCTTGACAAAGACTGGCATTAAGTTCAGCATGATAATACGAGAGGACGCGAGAGAAAACCATGGAACGAGCCATTTTTCAACAGATTGTTAACAGTCTGTCTGGTGAACACATGCGCCGCATCTGATACAACAGATGCGCTGCATCCTATCCTTTATTTTGTTTTTATTCCGTAATTATTCCAGGCTCGATACGGCGTATCTTCTTCCATAAGATACGGCGCATCGACTGACCTGATGATTTTCATTTTAATTTTTATGTTTTATTTTTTCCTAACTACTAATGTATTATGCAAGTTTGAACCTTTCTTAACTTAGGTGTGTTTTAAAGCCTTGGTGGTATTATAGATTCCTGCATTTCCTGTGGATACATCTATTATGAAGCTTAAACGTTCTAATCCACAAGAAAGATGATTTTTGCTCTTATACAAATGGAGGATCATACCGAGCAAATCTCAGGGGAGTTTTTCTGTTCTAATTCTTTTATTTTCCAGTTTTTAACCTTTGATACAAACAACGAGGACGTTGTTTAACTTAAGTGGGGGGATTGGAGAATTAGAACACTTAACACTTACTTGTCCTAAACTTTTCAAAATATGCTTAAAATGTGCTTAATATATCAAAATTTAAAATTTTTTTAGCATGTTTTTGTTTAAAGTCTAAGTTGCATAGCTGCACACATGACGTTATTTTCAAAAATTGTGATTTTTCAAAACTCACAAATCTATGAGTGTGCCGGTGACTTGTAAACTTTAGAACTTGGCTTGTATACTATTCGAGACCACCATAATAAGTATTATTTATATAATTGGAATGACTTGTCTAAATTGGTAAAATTTCTAGGATTACACCCAAATAGCCTTATATGTTATGTGTTATTAGCTAACTACACTGGTTAGTTAACCCCCGTATAAACCCTTTTGTTACTCTCATTTTTAGAGTAAGATACCCCTAGAAAAACACTCAGAGCCATTCCTTTCGTTTCTTACACCTTTGTTAAAATGTTTCGTTACACCCTTACACCTTAGCCTACCCGGTAGATTAAAATCCGTGGTTGGTTAATTGCTTTAGGCAAAGTGTGTTTCCTTACATTACCTGTGTTCGCGTGCGTAATTCATTATCTATGGTTAGGTCGGGAAATTGCACAATGCAATTGGAGTAAAAGTAAATATTGTATATCTTTGAGTTTATTTTTCGTGTGTTTACTACTTTCACTATTACCGTTATTTCTGAAGTCATGAAAAGTATGGAAAAATTATCCAGAATTATCATTATAGTGATGTGGTGAAATTTTACACATCTATGTTTATGTTAGTAGTTTTAAAAAAAAAAAAAAAAAAATAGAAAAGAAAAAGAAAAAAAAGGAAGAGTTGGATGTTTGTTTAACCAACTTATGTGAAGTTTTGTATTAAGTGGTCGATATCACCACTAGTTGTTGTATATTATATCTATGGATTGAATGGGAGTTGGCAGTTATGGGAACGCCAACTAAGGTTTATTCTTTGATTAAGATCTTGTTGAGTATAATTCGTGTCTACCTAAAGCGTGTGTTTCAAGTGTTAAAGCGTGAGTTATTCTATGATATGAGTCTTATTCATGGGATGGTTGGGATAGTGATTAACCACACTTAGGATTTTAATTTATCTGTTTTGTTTATTTTTTATTTTACACCAATTTGTATCCCAAATATTATCCATACCCTATATTATTCTTGATCCAAACCTTTGATTTATTGAGATTAGGGATTTGAGCAATCTTAAGTATCGTAGTCGTGGATTCGACTATGTATTTATGATTTTGTCGCCCTTTTTGATATAATATTATTGGTAAAGATTACTTGGTCCTATCTTTAGCCTATTCGAGTTAAGGATTTGAGCAATTGCAAGTATCGTGTTCGTGGATTCGATCATGTATTTGTGATTTTGTCGCCTTTTCTGGAATTTGAGATTGATAGAGATTAAGGAGAATAATTAACCCTTTAAGCCTAAAAACCCTTTTTACCACTTTAGACTTGTTATTCCTTGGCTTTAGTGGGGGAGATGTGTATACTTGCCAAGCTTATGATAGAATATTCGTCACGACTGGACAGTTAAACGATTAGATTTGCTTTTATCAAATTATTTTATTTTTACTTCTAATTCGTTAAGTGTTTGGTTGTGTGATTATGACAAAAACGAATACATGCTTAAATATAAAAATAAATCCTAATATCTTTTAGGATACATTTTCATAAGATTAATTCTAAGGTTTACTTGGGGACAAGTAAAGTTCAAGTGGGGGGATATTTGATGAACTCAAATAAGTACATTTTATTACTATCATTTATCCTAATTATTTGACTTGTTTTATTATATTATGTATGAGGATTGATACTTAATCGTTTACTTTTGTAATTCTCAGGTAAAAACAAGCATTTGGTGAAACTTGGCGATTTTGGACTAATTATGGAGCAAAACATGCAAGAAGTTAAGAGTCTACTGAAATGTACAAGATCAAGACAAATCTGCTCCAGATGCGCCGCATCTCACTTATTACATACGGCGCATCACTATCCAGATTTCACCAGATACGATCCAAGATACAAGAGGACATGCGCCGCATCTACTTATGGAGTTACGCCGCATCTTCTGGCGGTGTACGAATATTCCTGAATATATTATTCTTGGACCCCACGCGAAGTTAAGTCAATGCGCCGCATCTACTTACTAGATGCGCCGCATCTTACCCTCAGACAGAAACTATAAATACCCCAAAGACCAGACGAAAAAAAAAAGTTCCGAAGTTCGACAGAAGACCGAAGTACAGAAACCTAGGACGAATTCAGACGAATAGGCAGCACAAGACACACCCAAACAAAGATACAAGAGCTGTAAGAAGGTGCTGCATGTGTTTAATTCATTAAGTAGTTTTGTTTTATTGTGTTAGTAAACTTTAATTCATCAAGATTGGTGGCTTGTGTAATGTGACAACGGAAAGATTGCACTCCCTTAAAACTGCTTTCTCATTAATTAAAGTTTATATGTTGATGTCTTTGGTGACTTTTATTAGTGCATTGATAACCTCTGTGTCTAGCTGAGTGTTGATCGGGTCACCATGCCTCTGCCCTCGCCTATTTATTAGATCGCCTATGCATTCTATCGTCTGTAGAAAAGTAGGAAGAAAGATAAATAGGATAGTCATAAGTAATCATTAAGGGTTTACTCGCCGATAAGATTAGAACCAACGAGAAAGGACTTAATCTCGGTGCGTTGCATCGAACTATACACTTCATATAAAACTAGCAATAAAACAAGTGACAAACTACTTATCTATCAGGACAGATCTTCTTATTGTCTCGAGTATTTATCTGTGTACGTGTGTGCTATTCGCTGATTCGTGCCTATTGGTTTAGTTTATTATTTAATTGCAACCAAATCGTGCTAGTCTCTCAGGCTGAACCCCCTTGCGTTAGAATAGGTTGTATAGCTAACTTAATATATTAAAATACTGATTAGAATAACTAGATAATACGTTCCACTCTTAGTGATCGACACTCTACTTACCATTATATTCATACTGACCGGGTACACTGCTCGTTAAGTGTGTGTGTTATTGATAAGTCAGCTAAATATAAATTTAAAACTTGAGTAGGAATTAATACTGCTAAACTGCAACGACACATCGCACGCATCAGAAGCCTTGGTTTTTGGAAAACTCAAATGTTTGTTTTTGAGGAACAAAAGTAATTCCAGAAAGTTTGTTCAGTTTGTTGTAATCAATGGATTTCTGGTTTAGATTCTTTTATTTCATTTTGGTTTGACTCACTTTAGCATGTTCTATTGTTTCCACATAATCACGAACAATAGGAGGATCATGTATGGTATATATAACATTTCCATTGTACAAAACATTCTGTTCTTTCTGAGCTTTCTTGAGATTGCAAGGAGTTTTGTTACCTAGAGCCATTTTTTGTTTTGTATGGTAAATAGGATCACTTTGACTAGTAATCATATGAATTGTTTGACTTGAGTGACCCGTTTTAACCAGTAAGTTTTCAAGTTTTTCGATCATATGTTCTGACTCTATGATTTCATCCAAAAGTTTATCTTCTTTCTTTGCAAAGTCCTTTTTCAACTCATCCCATTCTTTTTCAAGATTAGTATAAGCTAATTTTTATTTTGAAAGTTGGTTTGTTAAATCAGAAATTTTGTGTTTTAAAGAGTTGATAGTTTTCGTTGAACTAATTTGAAGATTATCAAATTTGTTTTGCAATTCCCTATCTTTAACAAGTAACTTCTTATAACCAATTTCAAATTCTGACTCGCGTTTATTTTCAATTTGAAAACTTTTTTCATTTTCCTTGTATCTCTCAAGCTCAGCGGTCAATTTCTCATTCGCGGCCTTAACATCGCGATTGATCTTTTTCACTTTCTTAATTTCAATACTACAATTGTTCAATAATGATTCAAATAGAGCACGTGTTTCCTCATCATTCGCAGCATGCTGTGAAACTGAGCCTCCACTATGATTCATATCTGGAGTTGCTGAAGGAATATTGCTACTACTCGGCGTATCTAGGTATGTATCATAAGTGGGTGCTGGAGTCTCAGAATGTTGTTTCTCATGAGGAGACATATAAAATATATCATTATTGTAGCATGTACTGAATAATGGTACCTTAGATACTGCATTGGTGACATAAACAGGAGGTATGTCAGAATTCGTGTCGTACTTAGCCTCCTAAAGATTTGTCATAAAGATGCAGTTTGCATTAATGTCCTCTCTGTCTTCCATTTCATCCATGAGAGCTATAAAATCATTTTCTTCAGCATTCAACTGAAACACTGCATCTTCCTTCTGTGCCAACAACAACGCTTTCTGCAGATACGTTGTATCCTTCTTTCTCGGCTTAGTAGGATAGTTCCTTGCAATATGACCTACACCTTGATAGTTGAAACACTTCATCGGATTACCCTGATTCACATTTCCATAATTCCTGACAACTGGAGCGGCAACATTCCCAATCTGATTACCCACTGTCTGATGCCCAACATTCTGACCCCTCTAATTTCCAACAAATGGACCCATCTGATTCCCTGCATACTGACCCAACTGATTCCCTGCATATTGTCCTGCATTCTGCATATTCTGATTACCCATGTGAAATCCAGTAGCATATCCCTGCTGATTCCCAATAACTCCAACCATTTGTCCTCTTTGACCCACATTGAAACTCAGCTGAGCAATCTGCTTATTGCGAGTGTTCGATGAAATCCTTTGGTTGTTATTTGTTGGTGTAGAATAGCATCCATGGAATGCCTTTGTCAGAAAAGCAAATGCTTGTGTCAACGCAGCAGTAGATTCATCATTTTCAGTGAACCTAGGTTCTTGGAATTGTAGATATTGTTGTTGTGGAATAACATGTTGTTGTTGTGGGTAGAATTGTTTTTGTGGGATGATAGTAGTTTGTTGTGGAATATACTGTTGTTGCATGTAGTTGTGAGTGGAAGATGATGATGGTTGATGTGATGTGTTCACTGGAAAAGGTGTTGGTGTGTTAGCAATTAGTGCGAGAGGATCATGCCTTTTAGCAAGTAATTCTGCCCTAACTTCATTTGCCTCAGCTTGGTTCTGCTTTAAGAAATCGTACAGCTAATCATAGTTAACTTCATGCAAGTTCTTTATCTGATAAACAATGGTGACGTATCTTCCCCATTCTGGTTATAACTCGTTCAGATACTTGGTGTTATTAGCTATGTTCTTCTGTGTGAGGTTGTGTCTGGATAAGTCATTCATGATCTTACAGAAACTGTGATAGTACGACTCTATTGATTCACCAGGAATGGAAGTGAACTTGTGTAGTTCCTTGAGCAATTGTGTTTCCATTTTCTGCTTCCCGATGTTTGTCCCGTACATTAACCGTTTG
The DNA here is from genome assembly GCA_021014915.2 of Artemisia tridentata subsp. tridentata. Lineage (NCBI taxonomy): Eukaryota > Viridiplantae > Streptophyta > Magnoliopsida > Asterales > Asteraceae > Artemisia > Artemisia tridentata. The sequence continues at coordinate 219,835,047 of CP139501.1, read as the reverse complement.
ACTCTTTCCGAGACTGCATGAGCATTTCCTTCACTATCCACAGTTGCATAAGTCGTTTCAGGTAGACCAAGAACGACGAGATGAAACGCTTGATCATCAGCTGCAATTTGTAGTTTGTCTTCCTCAGTGTACTCAGCCTCAGTCTGATCTCTGTAGAATGGTTGTACTAGGAAGGTTCCATCTGGATCTCCAGGGTCTAGGACTTGTCGTGGTTTGAAGGGTCCTTCTAAAACGGAATTGAGGAGAAGTTTTCCGTTTGGTTTGCTCTTAAGATAGCGCATCATACGACTAGCCCACCGTGAGTATCCACCCTTTGACAGCATGGGAGGTTGGTTTTCCGCACCGGCTGCGTGAATATCTTGCTGAGTTGCCATTGATGTATGATAAAGTTGATCTTGGATCGGTTCAACGATGTAGGAGTTGTGATTGTTGTAAGTTGATGCAAGTTGTTGTAGTGAAAATTTGGTCTGAAAACTTATCCTTAGTCGTAAACAGAGTCCTTACTCGTAAGATTAGGTCTTAGTCGTAAAGTTTGTCCTTACGCGTAAGATTTGGTCTTATGCGTAAAGGTTGTCCTTACGCGTAAGATTTGGTCTTATTCGTAAAGGTTGTTGATTTAACAATTATAGATCAAGGGAGAAATCACTAAAGGTAAATAATGTGAAAACCATGGTTCGTTTTCCCCGTCGAAGGTTGAATGAAATTGTGATTCGGGTTCGTGAATCATGTAGTGAATGGTGAATAAAAGTGAGTGATAATGATTTTAAAACTAAAATGATGAAACATAAACTAAAAACAGTAAATAAGGCAAGGGAAAATTCTATTCTAAGGCAAATGTAAGGGAAATCCTAAAAACGCGCGAATAAATCAAAACTACGTACGAGCGCAAAATAAAAAGTGAATTTGAAGCACTACTAATCCTACGGGCATGGAAATAATTTTCCTACATTCTAAATGATAAAATAAAATTTTAGGAAAAAGAATTTTATTTTTTTGATTTTTATTTAATTTTTTATGAATTTAAATCTAAAAGAAACTATTTAAATGATTTAAAATAGTAAATGATTTTGGAAAAATATGAAACTTTGCAAAAAAATCCTAAATAATATAAAGAAGCTATGAAAAATGAAAGTGGAACTAAACTAAACCCAAATAAGCAGAATGAGTGAAAAAGCAGTTTGAAATAAGCCCTAAAATAAGCTAAATAGTCCCAAAAATTATCAAATGCTCAGGAACAGATTAACTCACTAATAGAAGCATGAAACAACTTAAAAAGACTAAATAAGCTCACAAAATAATCCAAAAAGCACTTGTGCAGATGTAAATATAGGACAGACTCAAATGGCCCAACAGCTAACTTTAAGTTGTTCTATAAGCTGGCCAAAAGCTCCTAAGGGGAAAACAAATGCATATTCTGGTAGCTTATACTAGAGGGAACTAGAAAACTGAAAATGCCCAAATTCTAACATCAATAACTACTTCAAAAGTACATAAGAACAGATGATCATGGGAAGTAGAATAGTACAGGCCTGAGATCAGTCCAATGGGCTTATTTGCAGACTGAGTTAAGCTAATGAAATAAGCTATAAAATGAAAACTAAGCTCAGAAATAAAAAGATGATACTACAAGCTATCTATAAACTAAAAATGAGGCAAAGAGAACAATAGATTAAGCAGATTCAGACCAAGTGAAAAGCTGTGTTAAGCAGACTAAGTTGCAGGTCTGCAACAAGAACTGATATGCAGCAGAGTGGGTTCTTTGTACTTAACTTTTACCACACTTGATGAAATAACACAAAAACTTGCAATCCCACTTAGATAGCTACTAAACACCCAAAGTTGCCAAAAAATTTGACCACATAAGCCTCAGCTTATGTGGAGCTTATTGAGGCAGTTTCAAACTCTAATATGCACTAATCAACTTAAAAACCTTAAAAGGCCTTAAATCCACTTAACTCCTACTGAATTCTACTGATTCAACCTAAATTTAGCTAGATCAACACTCATAAGATGGCAAATGAACAATACCTTCTAATTTTGACCAAGCACTAGTTATTTGCCAAACACCACTTTAGCAACTGAAATGAAACTTTTATACTGTAAACCTCTAATTTGAACCATAAAACTGCTTAACTACTGATTAAATGACTTATATATTAACTAATGAGCAACTCTAAATTAAAAAAAAATAAGCACTGAAACAACAGAATTAAGCAGTTAGACTAAATTTGACTTTTAGGGAATTTTAAAATACTAAAGTGAAAAAACTGAAACTGATTAAGGAATTATCATTTTAAATAACACCATAAGATCAAATAAGATTAAAAAGGAGAATAGTACCAGAGACAAGCCAATAAGCAGCTGAACATTGATTTTGACTAAAATTGACTTTCATTAAAACTTGAAACTGAATACAGAATTTGAGAACTAGAAAAGCAAATACAAATAAGCTGAGACAACAATAATAAATCCTACCCTAAATTACACTACTCCTACTCCTAATGCCTAACATAAACCCTAAAATCTAACTAGCTGCCCAAATGAGGGTGAGGAAGGGCTATTTATAGCCATAAGCAGAAGCTTCCAGGCTTGTCCATGCTGGCAATCCGCACCTCAAGAGCTTACTATCAACCACACGATCAATCCCCATTCATCACAGCCGTTTGATCAAAATCCATGAGGTGTTACGTCCAATAGAAAGCTGCCACGTAGCCCATTCGTGTGTTTCTGTGCTTCTCTGACAAGTGCTCAGGCTCAAAAATCAAGGGTGAAGTACCATATGTACCCTTAATTGTGGTCATTGTGAGATGGGTTAATTTAGGGTTCTATCAACAGTAATAATTAGGGAAAGTTATGCGCGGGTTATTTTTTTATTTATTTTTTTTTTGTGTTTGACTGAGAGTTAATACTCTTGACCGGGTTTGTGGTGTTGGAATCGGGTTGTATGATTGGGTCATGGGTTGGGTTTATGGTTTAAGAGGTGGGATTGGGCCATGGGTTGTAATAAGATGTGGGCTGGGTTTGATAATTGGATTGGGTTTAATGTAATAAGAATCCGGTTATGTTTATGTTTTGTGTTTAGGATTTGTAAAGTGAAAATGATAAGGACCATTTGTGTAACTTCTGAAATTTAAGGGACTTTTTTTACTACTTTTCCAAAATAAATCCAAGGGCTTCTTTTGACATTTGATGAAACTTTGAGGATTTGGTTGACATAAAACTTCCCGGCTTCGGCTTTTGACACTCTTCCAAATCTCGTGCTTGTTTTCCCGGTTTTTGCTTGATTTTGTCCCTATTTCATGATATCCGTACCTGCATAGAAACAAACACAAAAACACAATATCTTTGGCATTTATGGTTAGTTTTTGGTCTATTAGGGTCCGATTTTGGTCAAGAAAAGGTATGTGTTTAAGCACATACCGAAATTCCCCCAGACTAAGATATTGCTGTGTCCTCACGCAATGTTATGAAACACGTTTTTGGAACCAAAAATTTTTCAACCTCTTTTTACTAACTTTGAAAAGTAGCAAAATATTCAAAAGAGATTAAGAAATTTTAAGTTTTAAAAAAACTCTCCATTTTTCCTTTTATTCTATTTTTATATTTTTCTTATTTTCAAGTGACGGCTTCGTTGACAATCATTATTTTTCAATAACTTTTAGGGTCATCGAGTAGGAAACACGACTCATAAAGAAGTGACCATACGGATAAAATTTGTCGTTCCTGATTTTTCACGAGTCCCCAAACTAAGCTTAAAAACGAAATCATTGTTGTTTACAAGTTAGATTGCCGACACTATTCATGGAAGTTAATTGTGTAGAACTTCTTGTTCCCAAATTCCTATTTTCCTCTATTTATTTTATTTTTGGTGAGAAATGAATTTCTTCAAATTCTCATTTCGATAATTTTTAGTCCGATAAAGATACCTAGTTTAGACGCTAAGTAGTTTCCAAACCTTCCCTTGAAAATCGTTGTATACAAAAATGAGGTCCACATCAAGGTCTCTGATTTAACACGATTTTGAGGATATCCCTTTTATATACGACCGAAACAACTCATCTACGAGTCCAGAGACAGAAGCTTTTATTAGGACACCCCCGGAGTCGAAATTTGGCAATTTTAACATTATTTAAGCACATTTATTGATCCTTGGCCTTTTAAACAACCTAGACAACGGCAGCGAACCATCAAGAATCGGGAGTCTTATTTTGACCTTGGATATTTTTCCTCTGCCTTTTTGAAGTCTGAGTCAACGGGAGCGAACCGTCAGGAAACAGAAAACTTTTATCGGCTTTGGATTATTTATTATTATTATTCATTATTCATTATATATTTTGCCAAATCCCGAGTCCTACGGCTTTTATAGCAATAGAGACAATAGCACGTACTATCAGGAATCAGTTGCCTATTACACCGTAACACTGGCAGTACCTTGATGTGTACCCAACTTTCATAAGCAAGGATTCTCTAAGGAAGGAATAAAAACTAATTATCGCCAAAACCAAAATATCTTTAATTATTCCTAGATTACTATTATTGGGTGAAACAAGCTTATGGGAACAAGAAGCCACAATTAACTTCGATGAGCTCTAAAGAGATCCAACTACTCCACGTTTAGCAATCTAACTTATAAACAACTCTATCATTTCTCGTTCTTCGCAAATTTAAAATCTTAAATAATGAGATCCGCGAATGCTTAGCTAAATAATCAAGCCATGCATATATAAAGTCGATACGGGAACTTGCAAACTCTTAAAAAGAATTCGCATTTTATAGCTCCTTGTGTAAAAGACTAGCACGAGCTTATAGATTATAAAAGGTTAAGGGGACAAGCTAGGGCTCAACACGCCCGATCAAGTCAGAATTTTATTCCTACTCTCACCAGCGGAAAGTCAACAAAATGTCAAAATTTATTATATTTTTGCAAAAAAATTTAAATATTTCTCATTTTTTTTGGATTTTTTCAATTTTGGAGGAAAAACGAGGTTGCATGAGTAAACGGCAAAAAATGCAAGGCAAAAATCAGATCGAATGATCACCCCCCCCCCAGACTAAAACGAGACATTGTCCTCAATGTCTTAAAGGTAAGGGTTCTCCTACATAAATCTAAGGCCGTTTATTAATTATGCCAAAAGATAGATGTAAAACGATAAGATTAAGGATATCGGATGAGCAACGAATGATGAAACTCGAGTGGAGAGAAGCAAACCACTAGCACGAGAGTCTTCATAATTCGGGCAAATCCTGGACACATCACAGAAAACACCGAAACACAACAAATGGAAGAGGAAGCCCTCCTCACGTCACTTATTAGAAAATAGAAAAGAAGATAGAAGGATAAGCATGGGGTGCCTCCCACGAAGCGCTTGTTTTTTATCGAGTCGTATAGCTTAGACTCGCCCCGAATTCATTTGTCCTTGGGGGAGCATGTGGAAAAGATAATCTCAATCGGACTTTCATTCAAGATGTTTGGATAAACATTGAAGCATACGAAAGTTCCACACCGACGAGATACCCACGGCTTAAAAGAAGGAGAGATGCCGGGATCAAAGATGGTGTCTTCACTCCCGAAGGAGTGAATGAGAGGAGAAGTCACCGGGTAGGTGAAGAAAGGGAGAAGGATCTTAATCACAATGAAGATCCATTCTTCATCCTCAAGATTACCATTTTTCTGATCTTGAATATCAACATTGAAGCTCTTATGGTTACCGTCAATAAAAACCTCGGGTGGGAGGGTCGGGATGATGTCATCGACAAGTAAACTCTCATGATAGAGTACATCTCCCCCCGGGTCAGGATCTTCATCAAAAGCAAAGTAATCATACTCTGGAGGAGATATGATAGGAGCGAGTTCATCGGAGAACTCCTCATGAAGAGAATCAATCATATGATGAGAATCTGTGAGCTCAAGTTCCGGCACGGACTCATCACTCTCCTCCATCTGAATATCAAAGAGTGGGTTATCAGAAATCAAAGTAAACTCCGATTCAAAATCAAATAGAGGGTTGGTGATAGTCATTTTGAAGGTTTCAGGAACAAGGTCATCAAATTTCTTTGGTGGATTGATTTCAACTTCCTTCGGAGGGAGAGAAAGAGATGGTTCTTGGTTTAATAATTTTTCAAATAAAAACATATCTCCCTCCGGATCAAGACAAGAATCATCAATTTCTGGCGAAATTGATTCATCTTTAAGACAAGCATCGATCTCTCCCAAGAGATGATCACTTCCCTCAGACGGAGTGAGGGAAGGGGAAGAGTCGGAAATGATAGGTGGAGTGGGATTGCCACTCGGAGGTTCATCTGATATTTGACTCTCTTCAGGGGCACACCCCTCGTCATAACCGTCGCCGATCTTATGCTTAGCATATAGAGCTCTTATAACTTGCCTCCGCTCTTCTTCTAATAATTCACCCATAGTTCTTGTATCTTCCTGCTTTTCAACGGGTGTGACAGCAACTGGTGAACTACTGCAAAGCTTCTGCTGGACGGGAGTGGCTACAGCTGACGAACTCTCACAAACTCTCCACGTAGAATCCTCATCATCGTCGTCGTCGTAAACAAAAGTTTGACAATATTGGGAGCTTACTCTAGCTGCTTGTTTTTCAGCTAGAAGTTCTCCATAAGTTTTCTGACGAGGTTCTTCATGGGGAAGTATTTTACTAAGAAATTCCTTAAGATCATTTAGTGCATTTTGAAAATCACGGAGAATTTCTGGATTGATTGGCTGAGGTGGTGTTTGAATCGTTTCATACTGTGGAGGTTGGTCATGATAAGAATAATCATAATTGTTACAAGGACCACGCTCATAGACAAGCGGATTCCTTGTTTGACAATCAGAGTTATAGTGAGGACCTCCACAGTACTCACAACAATATGATTGTTGTGACTGATTCGGTGAATTATGTGGAAGTAAGTTTTGATTAAATGGAACTTGTTCATAGACAAACGTATTCCTTGCTTGACAATCAAAACTCGGGTGTGGACCTCCACATTGTTCACAAGAATATGTTTCCATCTCAAGGTGTGGTGGCTGGTTGAAATAGTCGGGTGTTTCATGGTAAGAATAAGGATTTTGGTCATAGACAAACCCGTTTCCCGATTCCACCATGCTACAACCGGGACAATTCCCACCATTATGAGGACCGCCACACCATTGACAACCATAATGGTAAGATGAAGACATAGAGAAGAGGAATTAAACGGATAGAGGGATAGAGATAAAGAATTAAACGGATAAGAGGATTGAGAAGAATATTTTTGGATTTTTAAATTTTAGAAACATTGAAAATCACAAAAGAAAAAGGAAAATAAATTTTGAAGAGAAAATCTTTTTGGGTTTTTATAAAAAAAATATTTACAAATGAAAATGATAACTCCACGAGGAAGGGTCTTCAAAACACGAATCAAAACACGGAATCACGCACTCACTTCAACCTTCCCCGGCAGCGGCGCCAAAAATTGATTTAACAATTATAGATCAAGGGAGAAATCACAAAAGGTAAATAATGTGAAAACCCCGGTTCGTTTTCCCCGTCGAAGGTTGAATAGAATTGTGATTCGGGTTCGTGAATCGTGTAGTGAATGGTGAATAAAAGTGAGTGATAATGATTTTAAAACTAAAATGATGAAACATAAACTAAAAACAATAAATAAGGCAAGGGAAAATTCTATTCTAAGGCAAACGAAAAGGAAATCCTAAAAACGCGCGAATAAATCAAAACTACGTACGAGCGCAAAATAAAAAGTGAATTTGAAGCACTACTAATCCTACGGGCATCAAAATAATTTTCCTACATTCTAAATGATAAAATAAAATTTTAGGAAAAAGAATTTTATTTTTTTGATTTTTATTTAATTTTTTATGAATTTAAATCTAAAAGAAACTATTTAAATGATTTAAAATAGTAAATGATTTTGGAAAAATATGAAACTTTGCACAAAAATCCTAAATAATATAAAGAAGCTATGAAAAATGAAAGTGGAACTAAACTAAACCCTAATAAGCAGAATGAGTGAAAAAGCAGTTTGAAATAAGCCCTAAAATAAGCTAAACAGTCCCAAAAATTATCAAATGCTCAGGAACAGATTAACTCACTAATAGAAGCATGAAACAACTTAAAAAGACTAAATAAGCTCACAAAACAATCCAAAAAGCACTTGTGCAGATGTAAATATAGGACAGACTCAAATGGCCCAACAGCTAACTTTAAGCTGTTCTATAAGCTGGCCAAAAGCTCCTAAGGGGAAAACAAATGCATATTCTGGTAGCTTATACTAGAGGGAACTAGAAAACTGAAAATGCCCAAATTCTAACATCAATAACTACTTCAAAAGTACCTAAGAACAGATGATCATGGGAAGTAAAATAGTGCAGGCCTGAGATTAGTCCAATGGGCTTATTTGCAGACTGAGTTAAGCTAATGAAATAAGCTATAAAATGAAAACTAAGCACAGAAATAAAAAGATGATACTACAAGCTATCTATAAACTAAAAATGAGGCAAAGAGAACAGTAGATTAAGCAGATTCAAACCAAGTGAAAAGCTGAGTTAAGCAGACTAAGCTACAGGTCAGCAACAAGAATTGATATGCAGCAGAGTGGGTTCTTTGTACTTAACTTTTACCACACTTGATGAAATAACACAAAAACTTGCAATCCCACTTAGACAGCTACTAAACACCCAAAGTTGCCAAAAAATTTGACCACATAAGCCTCAGCTTATGTGGAGCTTATTGAGGCAGTTTCAAACTCTAATATGCACTAATCAACTTAAAAACCTTAAAAGGCCTTAAATCCACTTAACTCCTACTGAATTCTACTGATTCAACCTAAATTTAGCTAGATCAACACTCATAAGATGGCAAATGAACAATACCTTCTAATTTTGACCAAGCACTAGTTATTTGCCAAACACCACTTTAGCAACTGAAATGAAACTTTTATACTGTAAACCTCTAATTTGAACCATAAAACTGCTTAACTACTGATTAAATGACTTATATATTAACTAATGAGCAACTCTAAATTAAAAAAAATAAGCACTGAAACAACAGAATTAAGCAGTTAGACTAAATTTGACTTTTAGGGAATTTTAAAATACTAAAGTGAAAAAACTGAAACTGATTAAGGAATTATCATTTTAAATAACACCATAAGATCAAATAAGATTAAAAAGGAGAATAGTACCAGAGACAAGCCAATAAGCAGCTGAACATTGATTTTGACTAAAATTGACTTTCATTAAAACTTGAAACTGAATACAGAATTTGAGAACTAGAAAAGCAAATACAAATAAGCTGAGACAACAATAATAAATCCTACCCTAAATTACACTACTCCTACTCCTAATGCCTAACATAAACCCTAAAATCTAACTAGCTGCCCAAATGAGGGTGAGGAAGGGCTATTTATAGCCATAAGCAGAAGCTTCCAGGCTTGTCCATGCTGGCAATCCGCACCTCAAGAGCTTACTATCAACCACACGATCAATCCCCATTCATCACAGCCGTTTGATCAAAATCCATGAGGTGTTACGTCCAATAGAAAGCTGCCACGTAGCCCATTCGTGTGTTTCTGTGCTTCTCTGACAAGTGCTCAGGCTCAAAAATCAAGGGTGAAGTACCATATGTACCCTTAATTGTGGTCATTGTGAGATGGGTTAATTTAGGGTTCTATCAACAGTAATAATTGGGGAAAGTTATGCGCGGTTATTTTTTTTTTGTTTGACTGAGAGTTAATACTCTTGACCGGGTTTGTGGTGTTGGAATCGGGTTGTATGATTGGGTCATGGGTTGGGTTTATGGTTTAAGAGGTGGGATTGGGCCATGGGTTGTAATAAGATGTGGGCTGGGTTTGATAATTGGATTGGGTTTAATGTAATAAGAATCCGGTTATGTTTATGTTTTGTGTTTAGGATTTGTAAAGTGAAAATGATAAGGACCATTTGTGTAACTTCTGAAATTTAAGGGACTTTTTCTGCTACTTTTCCAAAATAAATCCAAGGGATTCTTTTGACATTTGATGAAACTTTGAGGATTTGGTTGACATAAAACTTCCCGGCTTCGGCTTTTGACACTCTTCCAAATCTCGTGCTCGTTTTCCCGGTTTTTGCTTGATTTTGTCCCTATTTCATGATATCCGTACCTGCATAGAAACAAACACAAAAACACAATATATTTGGCATTTATGGTTAGTTTTTGGTCTATTAGGGTCCGATTTTGGTCAAGAAAAGGTATGTGTTTAAGCACATACTAGTTGTCCTTACGCGTAAGATTTGGTCTTATGCATAAAGGTTGTCCTTACGCGTAAGATTTTGTCTTATTCGTAAAGGTTGTCCTTACATGTAAGATTTGGTCTTATTCGTAAAGGATGTCCTTACGCGTAAGATTTGGTTTACTCGTAAGATTTGGAAAAACCAAATAAACCTTTCAAACTTATCCAAGCTTGAAAGATATCACAAGTCGAAGTATTCCACAAGCTTATCCAAGCTAAGGAAGTACTGAGTAACCTTTGCACGTCGAAGAAACTGAAGATTCACACTTAGGCGTAAACTGGAGATTTATGCGTAACCTTTGCTGCTTATGCGTAAAGTCAGGGTTTTAGAACTTATGCGTAAGATCAGGGTTTTAGGACTTATGCGTAAGATCATGGTTTTAGGCAGCTTACGCGTAAACACTGGTACTTATTCGTAAAGTGACCAAAGTTTGTAAGATACGTTTTATGCATAAAAGACACGATTTCCACAAGTTTCTTTTCGTCAAATCTCGTCAAAAACACTTAAGGAACAAGAAAGTTTAGGCCTTTAACACTTAAATGAAATTTGAGCTTATTCGTAAAGAGGTACGAACTAAGAAACAAATAGAAAATCGTTATAAAAACAATAAAGTTTGATACTTTATGCTAAATCTCACGTATAATCACTAAAGCTTCAATAAAAACAACAAATTTAACATTAAAACACGTAAAAATCAACACTTTTTGACGAAAGACTCACGTTTAAAAAAAATGTAACTTTTATGCAAAGTTTTGACAAAAAACGATTTCCACACACTCCTAAATCATTGTTAGGCGATTGATACCACTTTTAGGACCTTAGATCTATAAACTTTATCACACAATATTAATGCACGAATGGTGGTACAAGAGATATGTATGACGTGTATTAGAGAGAAGGAGAAAGATGAAGTGAGAAATATTATTAAAGGAAAGAACACACAATGCACACTCAAGCACACACTTCAAATGTGTCATTTGAAGTGTTTATATAGTAAACATAAAACGCCCTAATGGGCTTGGCGTGAGCTTCGTTTGGTTTGTGGATTGGGCTTGGATAACATTAAACATAAATAGACTAGCTTATCGTAACTACTAACCTATTAGCTTAGCCCAATCCACGAGCCCATTTACTAATCTATGACATTTTCTATAACGTCTTACAAAGTTCCTATGACTAGAATGACCGCCACTTTTCATTAATGCTAACAATAACACATAATCAGTATCGGGCTTATTGTACACGTATTGATTGGAGACTTATAAAAATATAGTTTATATATAATGTTTATATTTTTAGTTAACTATGAAATGTGTAACAAATATGATGAGTTTAAACAAGGTGAATAATATTAGTCTCATGCATAGCTGTCAAACTCGTGAGTTTACACGTAAGATCGTACTATCTTACGTGTACACCAGATAAAATCGTGTAGTATCGTTGTAGGATCGCATCTTTGGTGGGATCGTGAGTAAGATCGTAAACTCGAGCGTAAGATCCTAAGATCGTGTGCCGATACGAGTTTACCTTGTGTGAAGTTAAAATGAAGACGTGAAGATGGTGGTGAGTGGTGATGTCTTGTTGGCAAGTCCGGCGTCGGTTATGGCTGTGAATTGGTGAAGAAGACAATTAAAGAAGAAAGATAATAAAATACTAATAGAAAAAGAATGGGCTTTTGAGTTTTAATACTAATTTTTTGTTCACACGTTTTTACTTTTGTCCAGTTTTCAAGACACTCTTTCTTTTCATTTGCTTTTTATTTGCTTTTTACTTTTCAGTTTTCAAGTACAAATATAATATTGATGAGGCTAGTGATAACGAAGCTAATGTAAAACACTTGAGTAGAAATTGGAACTTAGCATTTTCAAGAGGATATTATATGAATTTATCTTTGACGTTGAGTAGAAATGTAAAACAGTTTGACTCGTTTATCAATTGTTTACAAAATATGACAAATTGGTAGGATCGTAGGATCTCGATCCGATCCTGCGATCTTGATCTTGCAAAGACAAAAACTATCTCACGTGAGATCGCGAGCTTGACAGCCTTGGTCTCATGTATAGTGTAGCACTATATATGATGTTTTAGTAGTTATTGTACTAAAATAATGCTAAGTATAATAATACTAACACTAGAGAATTATTTATTTATTTATTTATTTATTATTTTATTTATTTACATTTATTTTTTGTTTTTACATTTTAGCACTAAATTAATGAAAAATCATTTTTAGTGAAAACATTGGACATCTCTAATATAAGTTGCTAAATAGCTTACTTCAAACTTCAAAGGAATTTTTTGATTTTTTTTTTCCACCTACATTCGATATACTATAAACAAAAATTATTATAAAAACAGATAGCTACCTTGTGGTCTAGTGGTGAATACTTACATGGTTAAGTGAGCCACAAAGAGAGTAGTATTGGATGGGTGACCATCCGGGAAGTCCTCTTTGATCACAGGGTCTGTTGATATTAGGCAATGAATATGAGAGTTTGTGAGCAATTAATGTCGCAGATTCGAATCCGAGCCGGACCCGGTTTTCATCCGGCTGTTACTCTAGCGAGTAATCTCGTGTGGAGGCAGTACGGTTTCCGGGCGGAAGCCGTTCAGTCCCCACTACACCAGCGTGGGCCCGATTCAGACAACATAGTCTGGTATTTGGTGGATAAGGGTCTGCCTTCCGGTTTGTGGCAGTAGGTTTGAACTCTCCCACTACTCCAATCCATAAAAATATTGAAAGTCGCCTTGTAAAAAAAAAAAAAAAAAGTCGCCTTAAAAAAAAAAAAAAAAAAAAAAGAAAAAGAATATGAATATATCTTATCATCACTTCTTAACCACCAAATAACAAGATTTCAAAAAACCAACCATCACCCATGTCTACCTTCTTCTCCACTTTCACATCTCCAAACCCTCTAAAACCCAAATCATATCTCCATCAAAACCATCATTTCTCCGTTAAATGCAGCGCCACATCAGCTTCTCTTCCTCCGTCTGTCCAGACATTCTGGAAATGGCTCAATGATGAAAAAGTAGTTTCCTCAAAGTCTCCAGCTAAGCCAGGAATGATGAAAGAAGGGTTAGGGCTAGTTGCTGAGAGAGATATAGGGAGAAATGAAGTTGTTTTGGAAGTTCCTAAGAAGTTTTGGATAAATTCTGATATGGTTTTGGGGTCTGAGATTGGGAGAGTTTGTGATGGACTGAAGCCGTGGATATCGGTTGCGTTGTTTTTGATAAGGGAGAAGCTTAGGGAAGATGAAGGCGGGGCGTATTGGAGGAGTTATATTGATATACTTCCTGAGTTTACTGATTCCACTATCTTCTGGTGAGTTTGTGTTGTTTTAAATTAGTTGCTTGTGTTGTACCAAGTCAGTTGTTACACTTAATAAAATGTTTGAATTTTGTCATATGATGAAGTTATAGAATGCATAGAACATTTAGGAAAGTATGTTGTTCACGGTGTGATGTGGATTTTGGTGGCCTTGTGGTGATAAAATGTAAGCCCTTGAACACGAAAAGTTTAGATATATGCCAAAAAGAACTCATTAATGCTACGGAAGTTGTTATAGATATAAAAACTCATTAATGCTATGGAACACTTTACCAAGTTCAAATGACTAATTTAGCACGACAATTTCGCTATTACCAATATAGAACACAGAACTAAATTTTCGAGTTTTGGGCGTTTCTTTTTCCATATGATTTAAATGAGATACAAGATGTGTGGTGATGATAACTAAAAAGTGGGCTGATTTTCTGGTGCTTTTTTCCAGAACAGGTCAGAAGAGGAGCTATCTGAGATTGAAGGTTAGTAAAATTACTTAATATAGCTTTTTTTTAACTCTAGGGTATGGCGTTTCAATATGGTTTGAAACATCTGTTCTATATGATATATATTTTAAGATTACTGTTGACAATGTGACCCAAATTAAGAATGCTTGACTACTAGATAGTCAAACATACAGATTGCAGTAACTAGTTAATATTCGACTATAGAATTACTGTTAGCAGAATTTCTTTAAGCATGTAATCATTTATTTTCTGTAGCAAAGTTTTTGCCCCAAAAAAACCAAAGGAAATTGGAAATGATAACATATGCCCAAAAATGCAGATGTTGTTATGTTCTTAGGTTGTCGGTTCTTAATCAAGTAATTCGGGAAAGCATCTATGCAAATCCCACATTTTATTCCTTATGAGTGTATTCTTGCCCGAAAAAGATTCGGAAAACGACCCTTTTAGATGATTGTTACCAACATAGAAAGCAAAATTAATCACATTCAATGTCACGAGTTCAAGGCTTTAGAACAATAGTGATCTTGGTGCACCCAAAACTCAGCTTCGATTCTAGCTCATGCCAATGATATAAGTTTTGTTTTAAGATACATTTTGATTAAAATGAGGTTTTTCAGGAACCCAACTATTGAGCACCACACTGAGTGTCAAAGAATATGTGAAGAATGAATTTCTGCAAGTCCAAGAGCAAGTTATTTCTCCTAACAAACGACTCTTCCCATTTGAAATTACACTCGACGACTTCATATGGGCTTTTGGAATACTGAGATCAAGGGCTTTCTCACGACTTCGTGGTCAGAATCTTGTCTTGATTCCCCTGGCAGACTTGGTAATCTCTTAAACTATTATTTTTTACAAACTTGTTTCTTTGTTTGGAAGGTCCAAATAACACGCATATACTCCTCATAGCGATTTCTTTCCTAATATATATACGTTGATGTCAGATCAATCATAGTGCCAGTATTACAACAGAAGATTATGCATATGAAATCAAAGGGGCTGGCCTGTTCTCCAGGGATCAAATATTTTCTTTGAGAAGTCCTATATATGTTAAGGCTGGTCAGCAGGTGAGTCATTAGTTTAATACCTCTTACTTTTGAAGTCAAACTTATAGCATTCAAGATAAGTTTATACAGATTCTCCTATATATTCTATACGAAATATGTCTTGTTTTGTAACATTGGTTTATAGTTTACTTTGGTTAGAAAAAATTCCTAAAAGAAATCTAAGTTCTGGTATAGATGTAAAGCGGAAATTTTTTTGTTTGACTTAAAAAGTCAAACTCTTATTGTATAAGTTAATCCCTCTGACTTTTGAAGTCAACATAATAACATTGAAGATTATATGCTGATTCTCCTTATGTATTGATACAAAATAAATCCAATTTTTAGAATATGTTTTATATTAAATATCATTATCAAATTTTTTTGAAAAATGTAAAATTTTGGCACAGATTCCAAGCTGAACATTTTGTTTGTATGAACTAAAAAGTCAAACTGTCTTTTTCTGCTTAAAGTTATGTGAGATTAAACTCTGACAGGTCTTGATCCAATACGATTTGAACAAAAGTAATGCTGAGTTGGCACTAGACTATGGATTTATAGAATCAACACCAGACAGAAATACGTACACCTTGACACTACAAATCTCTGAATCAGACCCTTATTTTGACGATAAGCTAGATATTGCTGAAACTAATGGGACCAAGGCAGTTCAATATTTTGACATCACTTTAGGGCGGCCTCTTCCACCTAAAATGCTGCCATATTTGAGGCTAGTAGCACTTGGTGGCACAGATGCTTTTCTCCTTGAATCCATTTTTAGAAACTCAGTTTGGGATCATCTTGAACTACCGGTTAGCCGTGACAATGAGGAGGTCATATGTCAAGTTGTACGGAGTGCCTGTCAGTCTGCTCTTTCCAGCTATCGGACCACCATTGAAGAGGTAAGTAGAGTGCATCTTTTGGTTCATGGTCTTCTGTAGAGGTGGCAATTTCAACCCATTTACTTATGAAGGGGTCATTTTGGTTTTTTCTGTTTCAACCGGACTATATAATATATTATTTGAGTAGGAAACAAGTCAAATGGGTCAAAGTTGGCCAAAATGTACATCTTCCTAGATTGTTTGCTGCAAAAAAAAAAAAAAAAAAAAAAAAAAAAAAAAAGAAAGAAAAAAAAGAGAATAAAATTAGTGTAGTTTTTGAAGAAATTATTAAATTGACAAAAAAGTGTTTCCGGTCAACCCTAACCTGGCCCGTTCCTCCATTTGTTAAAAAATGACCCGTTTTGACATGTTACGCAACCAACCTGCCTACCCATTTGCAGGACGAGAAGTTGAAGGGAGGGAATATCAGTTCAAGGCTCGAGATTGCGATAGGCATAAGAGCAGGGGAGAAGAAGGTCTTGCAACAAATAGATGAGATATTTAAAGAGCGGGAAATGGAGCTGGATGAAAATGAATACTATCAAGAAAGAAGGCTTAGAGATCTTGGTTTGGTGGGAGAACAAGGTGACATTATCTTTTGGGAGCCCAAATGAGATGTTTACCATTTCACGATAATGTACAATTTTATTTCATCATGTACAAGTCGGATTCGGGAACTTTTATAGCCAAATTGTCAATGAGTATTGAGACAAAGATTCCGAAAACACGCCATACACACACTAATGATGACTTGCAGTTTTATCAATTTAAATCCCGAAAAGATGCATCACACGCTAGCAATGACCTTCATCTTCTAGTCTCTAAATTAATTTGACAACTACCCTGATATAAATTTGGTAAATGATTACAAACTTTTGAGTGAAAGTTTTCAAATTTATAATATATACAGAATATGTAAATGACTAAATGTTACTCTATCAGCGTTTGATGATAATTGAGAGTATTTGGATAGTGTGATTTGCTTTCGCTTACTTATCTCAAAAAATTTCACATCTCTTATTTCTTCATCCATAGTACATGATCATATAAAACCCATATTCAAATCAAGCTTGCTTAAGCATGGAGCTCAGACTCGTTGTCTTCATTGTAACACTACCATATCTGTCCACCCTTGCTAAATCGATCCGTTTTGAGATACAATCAGGCATCATGAAATGTATAAGTGACGACATCAAAATCAATTCTATGACGGTCGGTCAATACTCTGTAGTAAATCCGCATGAAGGACATCCTTTGCCTGAACATCACAAGATATATGTTGGGGTAAATCTGTAAAAACCTTCTAACTCTAACTTGATTCTTGGTTCGTATGTTTTCACGGTTCTTGTTGAGCGATAGTGCAGCGTTACAAGTGTTTTTGTTTGCACATGTAGTTATTTTCAGAGAAGGGAAATCGAATTTACAAAGAGAATGCAGTAGAATCAGGACAATTTGCTTTAGAAGTGGAAGAAGATGGAAAACACACCATATGCTTTGCCACCGCCGACCACCAGCCGAAGATTAATACATCTGTGGAGCTCAACTGGAGGTCTGGTGTGGCTGCTAAAGATTGGCCTAACGTCGCAAAGAAAGGCTCTATAGATGTAAGCACAAAGGTTCACAAAAGTTGAAGTTACTTATTTTAGAGGTGGCAAAATAGGCGGGTTGAATTAAGAGACAATACATATCAATTTACCTACATAAACCAAAACGGCTTGGGTTGTTTTGAGTCTTAACACTTCTACTCCAAAACCCGTCAATTTTGATAATATGCATTAAGTTTACCTTGGTTGATTTTCAACCCGCGTGACCTATTTACTTATAAAAAAATTAACGTATTTGACCAGTTATAAATGACTAAAACCGGGTTGGTTGATTTTCAACTCATGTGGCCTATGTACTTATCAAAAATTCAGATCAATGACGGACGTTGTAATACATTTCTCACAGGCGATGGAACTGGAGTTGAAGAAAATGGAAGCCACTACTAGTTGGATTCGTGAAGAGATGACATATCTTCAAGTAAGGTTAGCATATAAAAACAATCAATGAATAACAATCCTTTCTTAGAAGGCAATAGTTACATTGACGATTTGAAAGTCGTAATGTGAA
Source organism: Artemisia tridentata subsp. tridentata (assembly GCA_021014915.2). Classification (NCBI taxonomy): domain Eukaryota; kingdom Viridiplantae; phylum Streptophyta; class Magnoliopsida; order Asterales; family Asteraceae; genus Artemisia; species Artemisia tridentata. The sequence continues at coordinate 219,816,946 of CP139501.1, read as the reverse complement.
CATGTTGTAATTGTTACAGGGAAGAAGAGATGCACGAGTTAATCATGAAAACAAACTCCACGATGGGCTTGTTGAGTTTGTTGTCGTTGTTTATTTGCTTGTCTGTGGCTGGCGTGCAGTTGTGGCACTTGAAGTCGTTTTTCGAAAAGAAGAAGATCGTTTGATTTTTATCCTTTTTTTTTTTTTTTTTTTTTTTTTTTTTTTTTTTTTAGCATTTTACTTATCTTAATTAACTACTAGTAATTATAATGCACAAAGTTTGAGCATTACTTACACTTAGGGTGAAACCAGCTGAGCCGCTCGTGCAAAGCTCGGGATCAGATCGGTAAAAGGCTCGAACGAGCCAAGCCTAAATGAGCTTGAGTCCGAGTTCGAGCTTAAGTTTGGGCTCGTTTTAATAATCGAGCTCGAGCCCGAGCTTTATATATAAATATCGATTAGGCTCACGAGCCTAAACGAGCCCTAAAAATATATGCGTATATGTATTTGCTATACATATAACCATGTATAAACGAGCTTAAAAAAATAAACGAGCTCGAGCCTAGTGTGATTGACTAGCTTTCGAGCTTTATTTCATTCAACATGTTATATAAGTTAGTCAAGCCCGAGCCGAGCTCGCGCTTTTGAAATTTTTTATGAGCCGCGCTCGAGCTCAAAATATGAGGCTCGAAACGAGCTCGAGCTTTATATATATAAACGAGTCGAGCTCAATCTCTGGCAAGAGTTACACTAAGACACTTAAAACTTAAAACTAAATAATACAAATAATCAAGCATATTGTACAAACCATTCAACATCTTTTTCTTTGCTTGCGGTCTCAAGATTAACATTCATAAATAGAATGCTTTTGGAGTTGGAGTCTCGAATAATGAGATTGAATCTATGGCTGCATGTACTGGTTGCGAAGCTGGTTCCCTTCCTTTTTCTTATCTTGGTTTACCCATTGGTTCGAACATGAGGTGTATAGCGAATTGGCAGGTTCTCACTAATCGTTTTAAGGCTAGAATGTCGGGTTGGAAGGCAAACCTCCTTTCCATAGGTGGACGTCTTACTCTCATTAAATATGTGCTAGGTAGTCTAGGTATCTATTACTTGTCTATTTTCAAGGTCCCCGAAATGGTTGTTAAATCTCTTGAAAGCTTGTGTGCTACCTTCTTTTGGGGTGGTCACGAAGACATCAAGAAGTTTGCTTGGGTTAAATGGTCTAATATTCTTGCTTCTCTTAATAAAGGAGGCCTCGGCGTTAGAAGCCTTAAAGGTTTCAATATGTCTCTTTTATTGAAATGGAGATGGCGTCTCTTTCAAAATCCGAATATTCTTTGGGTTCAAGTGGTTAAAGCCATTCATGGTAATGAAGCTGGTATTGATCTTAGAGGCTGTCAAACTAATGGGGTATAGTCTAGTATTGTTGGAACGATTAATCATCTTCATTCGAGTGGTATCATTCCTCTTAATTACATTCGCTTTAAGGTTGGTGATGGCTCGTCCATTCGTTTTTGGAAAGACACATGGTTAGGGGATGACCCCTTTTACATCAGATATAACAGACTATTTCACCTTGATAATAACAAAGATTGTTCTATTTGTCAGCGCATTGTCAATGGCTCCTGGTCTTGGGATTGGAGTAGGCCGATTACAACAGGTAGAACAAAACTGAATTTGATAAGCTTATTCTTGACATTGCCGGGTTGGAAAGTGAAGAAATTATAGAGTCCGACTCTTGCATTTGGAGTCTCTCTAATGGCAATACTTTCTCAGTGAATAAGGTTAGAAAGCATATCGATGAGCATACTCTTCCCTCGTTATCCTCTAGCACTAGTTGGTATAAGATTATCCCCAATAAGGTTAATATTTTCATGTGGCGGATGTTCTTGCACAGGCTTCCTAATCGATTGAACTTGTCCTCCCGAGGTTTGGAATTTGATTCGATTTCTTGCATGGTTCGTAATGGGTTTGTAGAATCAAATGCGCATACTTTTTTCACTTGTGACACGGCTTCTTCTGTTTGGCATCTTGTTCGCTCTTAGACTGGCTTCTCGTTCCCGATCTTTTGCTCATGTGAGGTCTGGGACACTTGGTTTGATTCTTGGCGCACTTCCAAGGACAAGAAGTCTCGTGCTTATGCCATCTTCGCGGCTACCTGTTGGACCCTATGGCGTTTTAGAAACAATATCATATTCAACTCTCAATCTATGAGGAAATGTGATATTTTTTATTTTATTTGTCTTGTTTCCTTTTCTTAGCTTAAATTTAGAAGTAAACTTTGTAATAACCGGAACAATTAGCTGCAATCACCTTTGTAATTTCTAGCGCCTTGCTAGTTTTCATTCTTTAATATAATTTCCATTGTTGTTCAAGAAAAAAAAAGGACAATTTAAGAAATACAAATAATAAAGTTAAAAGTAAAACCATGTCTTTCTCTATACTAGCAGGGTACTCGCGTTGCGACAGCGGGTACACTGAAATAAAATTTTCCGGTGAACCATGTTTTCTAATTTTTTATGTTTTTGGTGACAATAAATTTACGAACGTACAAAAGTTCATGTGATATATTTCAACTCTTTAATTAATGACAATGTTTTTCATTATACAATTGTGATAATAAATATGCTAGTGAGCAATGTTTTTTCATTGTTCAAAATACTATTATACAGAAGTTCTTCGTGCTGTCGTCCACATCTTTAATAACATTAGTTTTGTTATAGCTAAAGAAGTGAATGCCCAGATAATATTTCGGCTTGCCACTAAATTTTTGTAAATCCTTTGAGTTTTTAATAAAGTGAAACAATAACAATAATAAAAAGAAAAAAATTAATAATAATGAGAATGATAATAACGAGGCGATGTCAAGCCCGTGCGTTGCACCAATTGTGTCTAAGTGTTCATAGCTTAATGGTTGGTACTCATTAGGTTTACACTATTTAAAGTAATTACTTTAAATGTTGATGGTTCTTCTAAATTGTATGATTGTATGCGTTTATGGTTTGTGCAACAGGCAGGTCAAGATTATGCACTTTTCAAAGTACTGTTTTCTTGTTGTCAACATTTGAGGCGGGTAATGGCGAAGAATCATACAATGATGGAGAACATGGAAGCTTTAGGTCCTCGTGGTGTTGCTTTGGAATTGCTAGATTCTTTGAGAAAGACTCAAGAGAGGCATCGGGTATTGCTTGAAAAGTTAAATAATTTGTTCTATCAAGTGAAAGTTGGTGTCTGTGAGGAAGAAGCTAATGCTATTAAGATGAATGAGTTTAATTAGTTGTTTGGTTTTATATATTTTTGTTGGTATTGACAATTTTTAATGTTTTGTTTGTTTTCGTCTTTATGATATTTAAAATAAATATAAGTAATATTGTTTTAGTTATGTTTTTTTTTTTTTTTTTTTTTTTTTTTTTTAATTTATGATTGTAATGGGGAATTTTTAGATATAAATGTAAGTCTAAGTTATAAGCATTTTTATGAAGGTTAGGATGTTAATGGTAAGCATTGTGCCGGTGATGGGTTTTTTAGATATAAATGTAAGTCTAAGTTATAAGCATTTTACATATTTTATTTTATTTTTTTATTTTTTATTTTTTATTTTTTTTATTTTTTTTTGGTATGTAATGTATGGATTTCATTGCAACACTTAGCTCAAGCACTGGGAATATGGCATTTGTGTCATTTCCTAGTACCTCAAGTCTTGTTGAAGAAGTTAAGACTGTTGGTGGAGTTAGTACTGCTAACTCAAATGTTAGTACTGATTCTGAATGAGAATACTTATTGTGTTTTCCTAACTACCCAGCACAATGGATCTATGCTGACTCATGAAGACCTCCAGGAGATCAATGATGATGATATAGAGGAGATGGACATCAAATGGCAGATTTCTCTTCTTAGCATGAGGGCTAAGAAATTCTATTCTGCATGGGAAAACAAACCATCTATTTGAATTAATACTCCATTTAAGTGTTGCAATGATGAAATTGGTTCAGTTGCCCTCGGTATTCATTATATACACTGTATTAGTAATCGGAACTTTACTAATTAATAATAACTCTTCCAAGCAAAAAATCTTCTAATATCAATTCAACAAATCCAATGGCTGAAGAAACCCCACTTATCAGGGAACTCAAAGTTGCTTCAAGCTCAGAGCAGCTTCACAAATGCTTCAAGTTCCTCTTCATTCAGGAACACACCGAGGAGGAAGCATTCCTTAGGTGGCTGGGCGAGAAATGTAATGAGTTGCAAAGGAAGATTGACAAACGTACTGAGCGAATGGCGGAGGTTTGGTCCCTCAATCATGATGAGGAGGAAGCAGGTGGCGACACCTATGAATGTTTACGTGAGAAGCAGGTGAGGGCTAGGAGGAGGCTGGAGGCGTTAACGGCTATACTGATTGAGGTCCATGATGGTTTGACCGAGAGTGAGCATCACATGAGCATAATGGACTTCTATGATTAGGGCATCTTTGGGTAGGTTGTTTTGGTGGGTTGTTATGTATTTATGGTTTTTGATGTTTTTTAATGGTATGTATGTGTTATGGTGATGGTGACATGAATGTAAGCTGTATATGGCAGCTAAACGTTTGATGAAGTATATGAATGGGATTATGAATGTTAAGTTAGTTTATTTAGTAAAGATGCTTACTTTTGTTATTTATTTAGTTATTATTATTTTTATTTTATTTTATTTTTCTTTTTTTACTTGTATTTAGAAGGGTATACACAGAAAGTGTTATCTTTGACTATTTCTCTATCATACACACCAACAACAATACACGGCACCATTAGATCTGATAAGATCAAATAGATGCGACAATCCAAAATAGGGTTTTAATCGTTGTAGGGTTTGATGAAATCAACAAAAGATGCATCAAATAAAGTATAATTGTTTTAGGGTTTGGGTGAAATGGAACCCGAATATCCTTTAGTAATTGGTGAAATGAAGATGATCTTTATTATCAGGTATGTATGTTAATGATATACAATTATTTTTCATCAATCAATGATCAATCAGAACAATCAATATGTTAAACGTAATTTTGTTTTTCGTATGATGAATTTCTTCTATTACATTTGATTGTGGGGTGTTTGGGAAACAATATTATTTGCAAACATGGGGTAACACCCAACTCCATTATTCACTTAAATCTGCCTAAATCCATTTCTTTATTTTGAATGATAAAAAATGTAAATTATTGTTTATTTATTTGGTTGGATTTGGTAGCTGAAATGAGTTATGTAGATATAGTTAATAATATGAATATGTATTTGGGATTTTTTTAATTCGCTAAGGTATTGTATATTGATTCGTATTGTCAATTAATTTTGCATATGGGATTTGTATTATAACCTTATTAGGTTAATTGGTGTTTTTCGAAGTGTGTTTCAGAACGCGTTAATGCATAAGGAAAAAAATTCAAGGAATATATTGTTCTGATACTTTAAAGTGATTCAAGCTTTAAACCATTTGACCTTGTAGAAACATTTTGTGCGTTTGAATGATTTGGAGCAGAAAGATTAAAGGTTTTATGATGATGATGATAAAGAGGATCATCACTAAACTATGTTCGATAGATTAGACCATGGTGAGGTTGACGATGATAATATGTTTCTGTTTTGTGATATTTGATGAATTCTTTAGGATAATTGAACAAAAAATCATGTCAATTTGAATACGTCTGATGTTACTCAAATAGATGATATCTGATAATGGTTTTGGTGTACAGTTAGCATACCCTTGTTAGTACTTGGTAAAACGATTTTGTGGCATGCCATTGATTTTGTAATGATTGGTTATGCACACTGCATGTTCACACTGGATTAGATAACGGGCTATATCAATGACCCACTTACTAAGTTTTTAAAAAAGAATGGAATGAAATTTATCCCCTCATCTTGACATCACATGAGAGGGTGCAATATAGAGTAGTTGTGCAATGTAGCAGTTTTTTTAGGTATTGTTGATTGTTGTTTTAGACTTATATATAGTTATCTCAAGGTTATCTTATTTGGTGGCAATGTTTGATTGATCAGTACCTTGATATATTTGTATAAGCATGTTCATTAGATTATGAATTGGCTATTTGTGGATTATGTAGTCGAAGTATTTAAGGTATGCTATTTTTTTTGGTATAAGTATGTTTATTAGATTATGAATTGGCTATTTCTGGATTATGTAGTCGAAGTATTTAAGGTATGCTATTTTTTTTGTTAACTTTGAAAGGATATACTAAGCTTTATGGAATATTTGACTGAGATTTCAAGTAATATCAATGGAGTCACAATTTCAGGGCAAAGCTAAATATTGAATGCATGTATTTATTAGATATCATCTAGGAACATTACATAGCTGTGCTAATATAGGTTGCTGAAAGTTTCCTTGAAAACAATGTTACGCGTGCAGTGCGCAAGTTTCGGATCCTTGTCTTCAATCATTAGTATTTTAAGGCCATCAGGACTGGTAACTCTAGATAATGCCACATAAAGTTGTCCATGACTGAATACGGGATTAGGCAAATAGAGGCCAACATAATTAAGTGACTGGCCCTGAATTTTGTTAATGGTCATTGCATAACATGGTTTTAGAGGGAATTGCCTACGTTTGAGGACGAATGGCCACTTGGACTGTGTTGATGTGAGTATAATCCTGTGTATAATGACATTGTCCCCTACATTTGAACCTATTAGCACCTTAGCATGGATAACAAACTGGACTAGATCTGTAATGAGCAACCTTGTTCCATTACATAGTCCTTTGCTTGGATTGACATTTCGTAATAGCATAACGGGCAGTTCCTTTTTTAAGTGAAGAGCATGTGGGGGTATACCGGGGAAATTTAAGGAACTTAGAAATTCAATCGGATACAGGTCGTGCTGTTCAAGATTGTATGTAGATCCCTTGCAAATCTCATCTGCACTGTTGTATGTAACAGTTTCCCCTTCTAATTGGTTAAACATATACTCATTGATGGCATCAGCATCCTCATTCTTAGGAGTTAAAATTGCTCTTTCTTTGAGGTAGACATCGTCGGTTTGTCTTGTTGTAAAATCAGGGTATGTTTCTACAACAATTTTCTCGATAGGAGAATCCCATGATTTAATTAGAAAGGTTTCGGGAATGTCAATCCAAGTTGGCTCATCCTCCCCTTCTTTGCATTTTGCTGGTAACGTGCCATCCCCCACAGCCAAAACCCATCTATTGAAATCCTTTTTTCGAGTATCAATCTGCCCATTTTCACTATAGTCATTGACACGCATGCTGCGTGTAAGGGTGAAGACCTTGCAATGCTTCCATAACGTAGACTGGTTTATGCAGGATTGAACAATGTCGGGCCTGCTCCCTTTTGGTATAACTGGCAGAACTTGTCGAAAGTCACCTCCCAGTAAGACCGTCACGCCTCCAAAGATTCGACTCCTATTTTCTGGTTCATGATATCCTAAAATATCCTTTAGCGTCTTGTCCAATGCCTCAAAAGCATATTATTTAGTCATTGGCGCTTCATCCCAGATGATAAGTTTAACTTGCTGCATGAGTTCTGCCATATGTGTGTTTTGCTTTATGCCGCATGTACTGTTCTCCAATAATTCAAGCGGTATAACAAAACGACTATGTGCGGTTCTCCCTCCTGGTAGCAACAATGAAGCGATGCCTACATAAATTGAGACTATTAGTTCAAGATGTATTTTTTAAAGTTTACAGAGTAGTTGTTTGTTTTATTTGAGTATTCATTTTTACCTGAAGATGCGACAGCAAGCACTATCATACGTTCTGATCTTAACCTTGAAATGATAGTTTTGTATAAAAATGTCTTCCCGGTTCCTCCTGGTCCATATACAAAGTAAAAATTCCCTTTTTTATTATGCACAGATTCAATCACCTCTTCATAGATTAATCATTGTTCGGGATTTAACAATGAATGAAGTTGTTGATATTCAACACTACTCTTCTTCATATCATAATCCAACGCTTCTCTGATGAGACGATTGTCCAAGTTGGTTAGTAACTTTGGTTAGGCAGTGGTAGATCTTGAAAATCTGCTAAAGATCTTCCATGCCTACTGATGAAGCGAAAAGTGTACCGCTTTTAGGGGGTCATTTAAGCCCTAAATCGTATTTATTTGATCAAATATCGCCCTAAATCGTTCCTTTTGTCATTTTAGGTACTTTGGAGAAGAAATCTGGAAAAGGAAACATTTTGGACGTTTTTGGAGCATAAAAGTGAAGAAAACGACAAAGTCTCCAAAGCTGCTGGAAAAGTACACGTGACGGCGTCAAGGATTGCTCTTGACGGCATCACGGCTTGGCAAAAGAGGTGGGTATGACAAATACACGTGACGCGCCAGAAAGTTTTACAATGGAAGTCTGACGGCGTTACCCTTTAAGGTGATCAAGGCCGTCACGGTTTAAGTTAAAGAGAGACAGCGTCAAGCACAATTGTGACGGCGTCAACCCTTGACGCGCCAGAGTGGATTTTGGAGGATTAAAGAGGGACGGCGTCAGGAAGATCATCCGGAACCCTAGCCGCGGCGAGGTGACGGCGTCACCTCCTACAACGTGACGTCGTCAGCCCCTAAATTCTATATATAGTTTTGCAATTTTTAGTCATTAGTGTGCAACTTTGTGAGGAGAAACCCTAAGACGAATTTTCTGCCATTTTTAAGGGTTTTATACCCTTGGATCTCCCATGTTTAATTGAAGATAAGTAATCAATTAATCATTCAATATGTCTATGTGTTGTTTGATTATATCTTGTTCTTGTCTTTTAATTAACATGCTAGGCTAGATTTATCTTGTGTTTGCTTAGATCTAATGAAACCTAACTATTGATTATTGGTTGTTGGTGTGTTATTAATTGTATTGGATGATTGTTTATCGATGTTAGGCTTAAGAAAACTGGCTAACCTCCTATATGGTAACTTGCTTGAACATCTTAAGAAATATGAACCAATGCGTACTAAGGTTTTTATGGTTGTATTTAATGCATGAGCGAATTCTAGTGATCCCATGTTAGGAGCTTCTTAGCCGGCTCGACATAGGAGTGAAGTAGGAGCTTATAGAGTTGGGGAAGTACGTACGCCACCCCACGATTGGTATTAAGGAATACACCCGTCATCCACGCAATTAATACACACTAATCAACCGGTAAAAGATAGTTAGGGAGTAAGGAAATCTAAGTAAACACATTTCTCTCCATATAAGTTTCACAACCTTTTTATTTTCAGTTCTTTTATTTTATTTGCAATTGTAGTTATTTGGGTTAGTTGATTAGCAACTAATTCCGCCCACTCCTTCAAACCCGAGATTTTACTTGCTTTCATAAAAATATAAAAAATACAAAAAGAATCTTCCCTCACCCTTAGACCTATTAGAGTAGTTTTTCAATCCTAACGACACTATTCCCCTAGAAAACGATCAATCTCCCGGTACTTGCCACTACACTATACTACATCGGTCAGGTACACTGCCTGGTGGGGATTGCAAGCCTCTTGAGATCCCTCGAGAGGTAAAACCTGTTGTAAGGTCGCAAAACCACGCATCAAGTTTTTGGCGCCGCTGCCGGGGAATAGTTATTGTTTAGGTTGAATTTTTATTTTATTAGGTCTACTCACTTGATTCCTATCGAGTGAGATATTTATTTTCTTTTTATTAGATTTCTTTAGTCTATCTTTTTCTTTGTGCCCTTTGTTTGTAAAACCATTTTCATTTGTCACCATGGCGGATGAAATTCCATTTAGATCATTAACAATAGAGGAACAATTACTTTACACGGATAGATTTGCTTCCTGTTGTTCCAATGAATTTTTAAGTGATCTTAGATATATACAAGAGGAGATGGGTGTAAAGTTTGATAGGTTTGATGAATTATGTGCATGTGCGGCTTCTATTAAACAATCATTGTTAGGATCAACTCCTTTTAGTGAAACCCTTTGGAAAAAATTTGAGGAAAGCTTCCTAACCATGAACCATAAGTTGAATGAATTGATGGGTTTATATACATCACAACTTGAGGAAACAAATGAAGATGATTTATCCGACTATAGGTACCATGAGCAAGAAGACCTAGTTTTTAAGAACATGGACCTTGAATTGGACCAAGATTGTGAGATGGTTAGTGTTGAACTACCAAATTGCATGAGTGAGATAGATTTCACCAAAACATATGACACGCATGAGGAATCCTTTAGGCAATTGGAACATAGTAATCAAGTTGAATATTACTATGAATCGGACTTAGAATTTCAAATGGCTAGAGAAGGATTTGAGATACTTAGGAATGTGTTTGGGTTAGATCCTACCAAAACACATGATGAACATATAGGTGATTTAGATACTATGGAGAATGAGGTTAGAAATGCAAGACCACTAAATACCCCACAAATCCTACCATCATTTGAGGTTAACACACCGCCCGTAACTTACCCGGAAAAAGTAGAAGAGACTATAGGAACCCCAATAGAGGTAGAGCCCTTAGACCAAACACAACTAGAAGAAATAGGTTTGAATACTTGTAGTCACAACCTTTCTTTTAGTTCTATGGAAGTTCCTAGTTTTGATGAACCGGAGCCTCAACCGAGACCCTTACCCAATTTTCCATCCTTGGATGAAAAGTTAGGAATTAAAATAGGTCCCGATCCACCCATCAAACCATATAGTCCGGGTAGTTTTACGATAAAGGTATTAGACTCTAAGCCTTGTAGAGAGGAAGCTAACATAGGAGTGAACCATGACCTTACATACTTACATCACCCATTTATGATTGATCACAAGAAACATTATGGGTTTAAACCGGGTTTATTAGGTCAAAGTGGATTCTTAACTTGGAGTCTCTCGAAGTTGATAGAAGATGATCCCTTTCTAGGAGAAAATCTTAATCCGCCCACTAACCCAATTGAATTAGGTAAGGTTATGATGATAGGATCCCACACCTTTGAGCATATAATTCACCCGTCACTCTTTCCTCACGTGGCATATTTCCACCCTAAGGGTGTGTATCACTACTTTCACCCACACTTAATCCTAAGTGTAGGGAAAACCTCCCCTATTTCCGTTAAATAAGGGTAGAGTCAGGCTCGTGACTCGAACAAAAACAAGCGCTTCTTGGGAGGCAACCCAAGCTTTATTTGCTTTGTTTGTTTGTTTTGTTTGTTTGTTTGATTTTATTTGCTTCCGTATGTATGTTTAATTTTTATTATTATTGATTCATGTTTGAAACTAAATTGTGAAAATGCTTTATCTTGTTTTTAACTTCGTCTTAACTACATATAAAGGTATTTTGCAAAAGATAATTGTAAGGGAATCCAAATTTGTTTACAAGAACAAGAATGAACATGAATCATAACAATATTAAATTAACATGCATATTAGTAATTGTTTGAGTCAAATGCTTGTATCGAGTCATAATGATATTTTGCAGGATTTCCAGGAAGTAAGGTATAGGTTTTTCCAGAAATTTTTCGGAAACTTAACATGAGAATTCTGTCAGATCATTTCTGACGGCGTCAGGCTTTACAACCTGACGGCGTCAGGTTTTAATTTTCTGAAATTTTTGAAAGTTTTGTTTTCATAAAAAGTTTTTATTAAATCTCTAACTTATAAACTCCAGGAATCTGCAAAATAATCATTCCACAAGCATTATATCCTTATACAGATTTATCCCGCCGATGTTATGCAGGTTTTCTTGTTTGTTTTCTCAGGATTAACAGGTTATTTTGGACAAGGAGATGTATGTGGAATCAAGCTTTTGTCTTGGAGCTTCTACATTCCCTTGGAAGAAGATCTAACCATGTTACCCCTTTATCCACCGAACGAATCAGGGGAGTATTTGATTTCATTCTTTTACCTTATTTACTTTTACATCTTGTTATTTGAACATTGGGGACAATGTTCATCTTAAGTGTAAGGGGGGGTAAAGTATGATACTTTAGAGAATGCTATTACGCTTGATTTTTCGTTTGTTTAATGGTAGATGTGTAATAAAACTGAGAAAAATACCTGTTAGGGCAATTTTAGTGCCAAATTTAAATTTTTTTACAACATATAGGAGTGAAACTTTGGTCTTAATGAGCGTCTCATGGATAGGAGTTATATGACTAGCACAAAACCGTACCACAAAAAAATTTTCCACCCCAAATATGTGAGGTTCGCCCCTAGAATTGGTAGGAAAAGCATTTATGCTATGATGTGTGTACCGGTAGCACTTAGATTCTAGAACTTGCGTTAGGACCATTCCGAGGCCACAAGTGAGACTACATTCGTGTAGTTAGATTTACTACATGATAAGAGGCATTAGGATTAACCCATTGTTTTACACCTGTGTTTTTGTTATAATTACGTTGGCTACATTGGTCAAGTAATTCTCCCACACCCTTTGCGTTGTACTCATTTTTAGTACACGATACCCCTAGTACACCCCTCAGAGCCTATCTTTTCGTTTCTAACTTTAAGCATTTTACTTAAAGGAAGAATTTGTTTACACCCCACTTAAATGTACACCCAAATCGCCTTAGCCTACCTTGTATGCACTCATTTTTAGTGCATTATTGTGACAACATTTGTTTAAACCCCAAGTTAATTATCTAATTGATTACATGGTTGCTAAGTCGAGTCATATCCTTGTACATATTATTTTGGGACGATTGGGACTCATGGGTAAAGTACTAGTGTAATGGAGTAATGGGGAAGAACAACATTATTACCCCCATATGTGCAAAATATTTTAAAAGTACTCCAAGTGTTTCGATTATCTTAATTCGAGTCATTAGAATAGTTATTTGTAAAGTTATGTAAAAGTTCAAGTGTAAGGGGAGAACCGACGCCCCTACGATGTATTATTTTGGATGGTAGGGCAAGAGTGTATGAAAAAAAAAAAAAAAAAAAAAAAAATCGAAAAAATCAAGAAAAATACAAAAAAATGAGAAAAAGAAAAGTAGAAAAAAACATACGGACTACCATCCCGTTTCATTTTATGTTTATTTTATGTTTTTGTTATTTTGTTTTTAGTTAAGTCGAGTCTAGTCTTGGCTTAGCAACGCCATATTGTACATGTAATTAATCAAGATCTTTAACTCGCCACCAGTAAAATATCCCTTATCCAACAAAACCGTGTTTATCATATCCCTACACCTAACGTTATAACCCGTTTAAAAGCCCTCTTTGATAGTTTATCTTAAGTGCTTACGCCTAGTGGAGGAGGTTTTTGATCCTTTCCCAAGCCTATGGTAATCTATTTGCTATGACAGGTAGTGAGAGATATTATTCATTTTCATTTATGAGATATATCTTTTATGACACCTGAGAGATGTGAGTATCTAAACACTACTTGTGAGGTGCTAGTCTGTAATCTCCGTGCTTATTATGATTAAAGTGGAACGACTATTTGTTGTAATTACTTTTATATTAGCGTTAAATGACCCCTAACTTGTATTTTGATTAGAATAAAAGCGCATTTGCTTGAGGACAAGCAAATCTCAAGTGTAAGGGTATTTGATGAAGCGAAAAGTGTACCGCTTTTAGGGGGTCATTTAAGCCCTAAATCGTATTTATTTGATCAAATATTGCCCTAAATCGTTCCTTTTGTCATTTTAGGTACTTTGGAGAAGAAATCTGGAAAAGAAAGCATTTTGGACGTTTTTGGAGCATAAAAGTGAAGAAAACGACAAAGTCTCCAAAGCTGCTGGAAAAGTACACGTGACGGCGTCAAGGATTTCTCCTGACGGCGTCACGGCTTGGCAAAAGAGGTGGGTATGACAAATACACGTGACGCGCCAGAAAGTTTTACAATGGAAGTCTGACGGCGTCACCCTTTAAGGTGATCAAGGCCGTCACGGTTTAAGTTAAAGAGAGACGGCGTCAAGCACAATTGTGACGGCGTCAACCCTTGACGCGCCAGAGTGGATTTTGGAGGATTAAAGAGGGACGGCGTCAGGAAGATCATCCGGGAACCCTAGCCGCGGCGAGGTGACGGCGTCACCTCCTACAACGTGACTCCGTCAGCCCCTAAATTCTATATATAGTTTTGCAATTTTTAGTCATTAGTGTGCAACTTTGTGAGGAGAAACCCTAAGACGAATTTTCTGCCATTTTTAAGGGTTTTATACCCTTGGATCTCCCATGTTTAATTGAAGATAAGTAATCAATTAATCATTCAATATGTCTATGTGTTGTTTGATTATATCTTGTTCTTGTCTTTTAATTAACATGCTAGGCTAGATTTATCTTGTGTTTGCTTAGATCTAATGAAACCTAACTATTGATTATTGGTTGTTGGTGTGTTATTAATTGTATTGGATGATTGTTTATCGATGTTAGGCTTAAGAAAACTGGCTAACCTCCTATACGGTAACTTGCTTGAACGTCTTAAGAAACATGAACCAATGCGTACTAAGGTTTTTATGGTTGTATTTAATGCATGAGCGAATTCTAGTGATCCCATGTTAGGAGCTTCTTAGCCGGCTCGACATAGGAGTGAAGTAGGAGCTTATAGAGTTGGGGAAGTACGTACGCCACCCCACGATTGGTATTAAGGAATACACTCGTCATCCACGCAATTAATACACACTAATCAACCGGTAAAAGATAGTTAGGGAGTAAGGAAATCTAAGTAAACACATTTCTCTCCATATAAGTTTCACAACCTTTTTATTTTCAGTTCTTTTATTTTATTTGCAATTGTAGTTATTTGGGTTAGTTGATTAGCAACTAATTCCGCCCGCTCCTTCAAACCCGAGATTTTACTTGCTTTCATAAAAATATAAAAAATACAAAAAGAATCTTCCCTCACCCTTAGACCTATTAGAGTAGTTTTTCAATCCTAACGACACTATTCCCCTAGAGAACGATCAATCCCCCGGTACTTGCCACTACACTATACTACATCGGTCAGGTACACTGCCTGGTGGGGATTGCAAGCCTCTTGAGATCCCTCGAGAGGTAAAACCTGTTGTAAGGTCGCAAAACCACGCATCACCTACTTAACAACTCTTGGATTTCTAGCAAACAATAGTTCTGGAGCTGTTCATCCGTCAACTCCAAATTAGGATATTTAAAAATTTTCCATTTTTTATGGAGGATATCCTCTAATAAGAACTCCCAATTTTCTTCCCATAATTTTAAAGGCCTGCTGGCATCGCAAAACAACAAAATTGTCACAAACATGTCACGTAGTTGTGGTCCGAATGCCTGGTATGTGCTTAAACACATACTTTTATTTGACCGAAAACAGACCAAAAACGACCAAAAACTAACCACAAATGCCAAAGATATTGTGTTTTTGTGTTTGTTTCTATGCAGGTACGGATATCGTGAAATAGGGACAAAATCAAGCAAAATCCGGGTAAACGAGCACGAGATTTGGAAAAGATATTTATAGAACCGAAGCCGGGGAAAGATTCGTCAAAGATAATATTTTTGATGAACGGCCCTTGGATCACTGAGAAATTACAAAATCAGCCCTTGGAAGCACTTTTGAAAATTGGCAGAATTAGTCCCCGAAATTACAAAGTACACTACATTGGTCCTTACACCTTAAAATTTCCTATAATCCTAAATCCTAATACTAGAACCGGATCCCCTTAATATATCCAACCCATTTACAGACACAACCCACCAGCCCAAACTAATAAACCAAAACCCACGGCCCATCCTCCATATTATAATAACCCAAATCCAACCCGGATCACTATAACCCACGACCCAACTCCCACTTACCTGGTCAAACAAATTACCCAGTCAACCCAACTAATTTACCCGCCAATTCCCCCATTGTTACTGTTCTTCTCCTTCCCCATGAATTACCCTGCACCCCCCATTTATTACCTCACTAAAATATCTACTATGCTTCTAGAAGAACTGGGAATGACAGATGGCAAAAATCCCAGCACTCTCATGAATGGTATCTCCACTAATCACAATCAACGGCCATGATGAAGGGATTGGTGCCCAAGTTTAATCCAAGGGTCGTGAATGGATATCCTGAAGGTTCCCAGAAGAAACCCTAGCTCTTTGGGAGTCTATAAATAGCAGCCTTTCTTCCTCACATGGGAGTCTAGTATAAGTTTTAGTTATCGGAAGTTATTTTTTTTTAGTGTAATTTCTTTAGGTTAGGGTTTAATTATTCAATTTTTATGTTTTTTTATTTTGAATTTGTTCTTTCCTATTTAAATTTGTATTCAGTTTTATGGTTTAATGAATTTTATTTTGATTATGTTCTTCACCTTTAACCTTGTTTCGTTATGTTTTTAAGCTTCTTGTTAGTTTCATTAAGCCTTTTATAATTTTTTTATCACTTTTACTAAAATATTTTTACATTTCCTGATTTTCAATTAAAAATCCAAAAAAATAGAAAAATACTAAAAAAAATACAAAAATATTTCAAACACAGCTTTCAACAAGCTCTTTTCTAGTAGTATAAGCTTATTTAAGCTCTAATAGCTTATAGTAAGTTTTATAGTAGTTTAAAACTGTTTTGTCTCAAAATTCCAAAAGTCAAACAAAAAGTCAACATAAGGGGCAAAATAAGCTGTGGATAAGCTGTGGTGTTATAAGCTGTTCTGGGGTGTTGTTATTTGGCTTATTATAAGCCTGGGTTATAATTTGTTAGAATAGATCATTCTGAATCAGCAGATCAGCTTGTAAGTCTCAAATTCATTTATAGCTTATTGTATGCTTAATTGTTTTAGCTTATTGTTTTCGCTATTTGCCTTTTAATTTTTATTTTATAGCTTATAAGTATCATAGGTAGTAATAGTGTAGAGTATTTTATAGCTTAAATTAACTAGGTCTAGTGTAAAATTGCAAAGTCTGAATTGGAAAGGGTGTTTTGTTTAGTGCACTGTTAGGGATTTTAAGCTATAGTACTGTTCAATTGCATTTAGTTTAGGTTCATTCGAGATCAATATATAGTTGTTAAGCTGTTTCTAAGGAGTTTTGATCAGATTTGATTTGAATTGAGGATTATACTGCCATAATAAGCACAACATAAGCTGAGCTTATTAGAAGACCCATTTTGGCATTTCTGTGTATCTCTTAGTGGTTTAAACAAGTGTGCAAAATCTGGTTTGAATTGGTATAAGTTTGCTAGAGTTTTGCGCCAATTTTCTATTTCTGCTGTCACAGAATCTTTAGTGCAGACTAGGTTAGTGACTGCTGATCTCAGCTTTCTTGTAGCTTATTGAATTAAGCTGGAGCCCCCATTTTTGGTTTGTAGGTAGATTATACATTAAGCTTAAAGCTCATAATCTGGTATCACCATTTCTAGCTTATTAAGACAGCTTATTTAAGTCTGCAAATCTAGCCATCATAACTGAACTGAGCCTGCATTATTGTTTGCTCCAAGTCCACCTGATCTAGTGCTTAATTTAATAAGCAATTGTGCATGAAATTTGGGCATTTTTGGTTTTAAAGTAGATTTTCATATAAGCTTCTAGTAGTAACTTCTGGATTTCCACTACAAGCCTTTTTCTAGCTTAAAAATCAGCTGCGAGTTGGCCTCATATCCAATTTAAATTTGTCTTTACATTAAGCTGTGTAGAAGTGTAACTGCTTATTTCCTAGGCTTATTTGATCTTTCTGAGTTGATTTATGCTTGAAATAGTCCCATGTATCATTCCTGAGCTTATTGTGAATTTTGGCCAAGTTTTGCTTATTTCGTGCTTATTCCAAAACTGCTTATTGGTTGCAACAGCTTATTAGGGTCTAATTCTGTCCTGAACTTATTTTTCCTAGATAATTAGTTTAATTTTAGAATTACTCAAAATTTTTTAGATTTTTCCAAGTTGTTTTAATATTTTTAAATCATTTAAATAGTTTAAATCAGTTTTTAATTGATAAAAATTATTAAAAAGTCAAAAAATAAATTCTTTTTCTTTTTTTTCTTTTTTTTCAAAATTTTCTTTTATCATTTAGAATATAGGAAAATTATTTTATATTTTTAGGACTTAGAATTTAGAATTTCACTTTTAATGACATTTTTAAAATTCGTCGCGTAACATTTTTAAATTCAATTTTCGTTTTTTAGATTACGTGCTTAGTATAATTGTACCCTTAGCTTTAATATTTGTTTTCATTTATAATTTCATTGTTCGTAGTGTAAAATCACCAATCAATCACTCTTATACACTATTCACTTCACGTTTCACGATCCCGAAATCACAATTCCATTCAATCTTCAATCGGGACAACGAACCTCGGGTTTTGCATATTTCCTTTGCAATTCTCCTTTGGATATAAATTGATTGAAACCAATTTTTGGCGCCGCTGCCGGGGATTTATATAGGACAACCCTTACCTTTAAGACATTGAGGACAATGTCTCGTTTTAGTCTGGGGGGGGGGGGTAATCTTTCGATTTGATTTTTGCCTTGCAATTTTTGCTGTTTACTCACGCAACCCCGTTTTTTCCTCCAAAATTGAAAAATCCAAAAAAAATGAGAAAAATTTTAAAATTTTTGCAAAAATATAATAAGTGTTTTGACATTTTGTTGACTTTCCGCTGGTGAGAGTAGGAATAAAATTCTGACTTGACCGGGCGTGTTGAGCCCTAGCTTGTCCCCTTAACCATTTATAATCTATAAGCTCATGTTAGTCTTTTACACAAGGAGCTATAAAATGCGAATTCTTTTTAAGAGTTTGCAAGTTCCCGTATCGACTTTATATATGCATGGCTTGATTATAAGGCTAAGCATTCGCGGATCTTATTATTTAAGATTTTAAATTTGCGAAGAACGAGAAATGATAGAGTTTATTTAGAAGTTAGATGCTAAGCGTGGAGTAGTTGGTTCTCTTTAGAGCTCATCAAAGTTACTTATGGCCTTTTGTTCCCACAAAATTGTTTCACCATATATAATTGTAAGAATAATTAAAGATGTTAGGTTTTGCCGATGATTAGTTCTTGGTCTTCTTAAAAGAATCCTTGCTTTAAAAATTGGGTACACATCAAGGTTCCTTAATAAATAAGTTTAATAATAATAAGTTAAGTGCTCTAACCTTCGGTTCGAGATTGGTCCTTGGATCCTTATCACCAAAAGGCGTTTAGGTCTTGGCTACCCTCTTGCACCGGCCCTTGGACCCTTAATTCTGAAAGGCGTTAAGGTCTTGGAACTCTCCGTTGTAACGGCCCTTGGATCCTTTATTCCGAAAGGTGTAAGGTCTTGGAATTTCCCCGTGAAGCTCCGTCGTTTAGGGTACGCAAGAAAAAGTATTAATGCAAAAAATAAAAAAAAAAAAAAAAAAAATGAATGATGAAAATGTTGAAAAATAGAGACAATGCAAAAGTCAAAAATATAAATAAAAACCTTGATGTGGACCTCATTTTCAAAGCAACGGTTCTCGAGAGAAGATTGAAAACAACTTAACGTCTTAATTTAGTATCTTTATCGGCATAAACATATCGAAACGAGAAAATATGAAGAAATTCATTTCTCACCAAAAATAAAATAAATAGAGGAAATTAGGAAAAATGGGAGCAAGAGGTAATTACACAAGTAACTTTCATGGGTAGTGTTGGCATCTAACTTGTAAATAGACAATGATTTCGTTTTTAAGCTTAGTTTGGGGACTCGTGAAAAATCTGGAACGACGAATTTTATCCGTATGGTCACTTCTTTATGAGTCGTGTTTCCTACTCGTTGATCCTAAAAGTTATCGTGAGATAATGATTGTCAACAAAGCCGTCACATGATTATGAGGAAAATACAAAAATAGAATAAACGGAAAATCAGGGAGTTTTTAGAACTTAAGATTTCTCAATCTTTTTTGAAATTTTGCTACTTCTCAAAGTTAGTAAAAAGAGATTAGAAATTTTTGGATTTAAAAACGTGTTTTTATAACATTGCGTGAGGACACAGCAATATCTTAGTCTGGGGGGATTTTGGTATGTGCTTAAACACATACTTTTATTTGACCGAAAACAGACCAAAAACTAACCACAAATGCCAAAGATATTGTGTTTTTGTGTTTGTTTCTATGCAGGTACGGATATCATGAAATATGGACAAAATCAAGCAAAATCCGGGTAAACGAGCACGAGATTTGGAAAAGATATTTCTAGAACCGAAGCCGGGGAAAGATTCGTCAAAGATAATATTTTTGATGAACGGCCCTTGGATCACTGAGAAATTACAAAATCAGCCCTTGGAAGCACTTTTGAAAATTGGCAGAATTAGTCCCTGAAATTACAAAGTACACTACATTGGTCCTTACACCTTAAAATTTCCTATAATCCTAAATCCTAATACTAGAACCGGATCCCCTTAATAAATCCAACCCATTTACAAACACAACCCACCAGCCCAAACTAATAAACCAAAACCCACGGCCCATCCTCCATATTATAATAACCCAAATCCAACCCGGATCACTATAACCCACGACCCAACTCCCACTTACCCGGTCAAACAAATTGCCCAGTCAACCCAACTAATTTACCCGCCAATTCCCCCATTGTTACTGTTCTTCTCCTTCCCCATGAATTACCCTGCACCCCCCATTTATTACCTCACTAAAATATCTACTATGCTTCTAGAAGAACTGGGAATGACAGATGGCAAAAATCCCAGCACTCTCATGAATGGTATCTCCACTAATCACAATCAACGGCCATGATGAAGGGATTGGTGCCCAAGTTTAATCCAAGGGTCGTGAATGGATATCCTGAAGGTTCCCAGAAGAAACCCTAGCTCTTTGGGAGTCTATAAATAGCAGCCTTTCTTCCTCACATGGGGAGTCTAGTTTTTGAAGTTTTTTTTTAGAGTCTAGGTTAGGGTTTAATTCGAGTCAAGTTTATGTTTTTTTTTAGTGTAATTTCTTTTTCAGTTGTAAGAGTTTAATGTATTCAAGTTTTAATGTTAATGAAATTTTAATTTTGAATTTGTTCTTAAATCCTATTTAAATCCTTGTTTCTGTTTTTATGGTTGTTATTATAAGCTATTCTTAGCTTGTTAGTGGTTTCATTAAGCCTTTTATAATTTCTTTTATCAGCTTTTACTAAAATATTTTTACATTTCCTGATTTTCAATTAAAAATCCAAAAAAAATAGAAAAATACTAAAAAAAAATACAAAAATATTTCAAACACAGCTTTCAACAAGCTCTTTTCTAGTAGTATAAGCTTATTTAAGCTCTAATAGCTTATAGTAAGTTTTATAGTAGTTTAAAACTGTTTTGTCTCAAAATTCCAAAAGTCAAACAAAAAGTCAACATAAGGGGCAAAATAAGCTGTGGTGTTATAAGCTGTTCTGGGGTGTTGTTATTTGGCTTATTATAAGCCTGGGTTATAATTTGTTAGAATAGATCATTCTGAATCAGCAGATCAGCTTGTAAGTCTCAAATTCATTTATAGCTTATTGTATGCTTAATTGTTTCAGCTTATTGTTTTTGCTATTTGCCTTTTAATTTTTATTTTATAGCTTATAAGTATCATAGGTAGTAATAGTGTAGAGTATTTTATAGCTTAAATTAACTAGGTCTAGTGTAAAATTGCAAAGTCTGAATTGGAAAGGGTGTTTGGTTTAGTGCACTGTTAGGGATTTTAAGCTATAGTACTGTTCAACTGCATTTTGTTTAGGTTCATTTGAGATCAATATATAGTTGTTAAGTTGTTTCTAAGGAGTTTTGATCAGATTTGATTTGAATTGAGGATTATAGTACACCAATATTCCAAATAAGTTCTATACTGCCATAATAAGCACAACATAAGCTGAGCTTATTAGAAGACCCATTTTGGCATTTCTGTGTATCTCTTAGTGGTTTAAACAAGTGTGCAAAATCTGGTTTGAATTGGTATAGGTTTGCTAGAGTTTTGCGCCAATTTTCTATTTCTGCTGTCACAGAATCTTTAGTGCAGACCAGGTTAGTGACTGCTGATCTCAGCTTTCTTGTAGCTTATTGAATTAAGCTGGAGCCCCCATTTTTGGTTTGTAGGTAGATTATACATTAAGCTTAAAGCTCATAATCTGGCATCACCATTTCTAGCTTATTAAGACAGCTTATTTAAGTCTGCAAATCTAGCCATCATAATTGAACTGAGCCTGCATTATTGTTTGCTCCAAGTCCACCTGATCTAGTGCTTAATTTAATAAGCAATTGTGCATGAAATTTGGGCATTTTTGGTTTTAAAGTAGATTTTCATATAAGCTTCTAGTAGTAACTTCTGGATTTCCACTACAAGCCTTTTTCTAGCTTAAAAATCAGCTGCGAGTTGGCCTCATATCCAATTTAAATTTGTCTTTACATTAAGCTGTATAGAAGTGTAACTGCTTATTTCTTAGGCTTATTTGATCTTTCTGAGTTGATTTATGCTTGAAATAGTCCCATGTATCATTCCTGAGCTTATTGTGAATTTTGGCCAAGTTTTGCTTATTTTGTGCTTATTCCAAAACTGCTTATTGGCTGAAACAGCTTATTAGGGTCTAATTCTGTCCTGAACTTATTTTTCCTAGATAACTAGTTTAATTTTAGAATTACTCAAAAATTTTCAGATTTTTCCAAGTTGTTTTAATATTTTTAAATCATTTAAATAGTTTAAATCAGTTTTTAATTGATAAAAAATTATTAAAAAGTCAAAAAAATATTTTTTTTTTTTCAAAATTTTCTTTTATCATTTAGAATATAGGAAAATTATTTTATATTTTTAGGACTTAGAATTTAGAATTTCACTTTTAATTACATTTTTAAAATTCGTCGCGTAACGTTTTTAAATTCAATTTTCGTTTTTTAGATTACGTGCTTAGTATAATTGTACCCTTAGCTTTAATATTTGTTTTCATTTATAATTTCATTGTTCGTAGTGTAAAATCACCAATCAATCACTCTTATACACTATTCACTTCACGTTTCACGATCCCGAAATCACAATTCCATTCAATCTTCAATCGGGACAACAAACCTCGGGTTTTGCATATTTCCTTTGCAATTATCCTTTGGATATAAATTGATTGAAACCAATGCCCATACACTTGCTTCTGACATAGCATGCTTCCATTCTGTGTCATCATTTAAAAGGCCGTATTCAAAACAGGCTTCTTTGAATGTGGAACATAGTCTGGTGTTAACAGTCATGAGATTTTGAAAAGATTCAAGCCCTCTCACAATGTTCAACAGCATTCTAAGATAATATCGTTCTCCAGAAGCCGGGTGAGAGTAAACAATCCTGCCAATGCATCTTTTACGTTTTCTTTGTTTCCACATTTTTTCTTTCTCATGCCACACATAATGTTGAGGTATCTCAGCATATGTATATGCCCTCGCTGATGTATCACGCTTGTTTAATTCAAACCAGTCAGTGAACATAGTTATGTCAATACCTTCCCTTTGAATTAGGGCGGGTAAGCTTTCTGAGTCACGAAGTGTGATTGCGTTCTGATTCGGCAAGTGGTAATTCAGTCTCATGACTGATGGATATGAGTAATGGATATCATAGGAAAACAAACGCCACACTGCCTCACATGGAGCTAAGAAGCAACAATTCAAATAATTTTTTATTTCGTCCACCTCCAAAACTTGGACATTTCCCAAATCGCCATCGATTGTAACATTCTCTTGTATAACAATTGTAGCTCTATCGGGCCCTTTATTTAACTACTTAAATAAGTACTTAATTGCCTTTGATCTGTTGCACCATTCCACATTAATGTGAGCGTGGTACTTCATGAGGAGATAACGATTGTGAGGAACCACATATCTGTTATCGTATTTAAACTTTCCTTTTATATGGTAAGCTTTATTATCCCTTCAACGATAAATCGCATAGCCATCATTATCAACTATTGTTTCTTCCACAAAAGCTTTAGGGAAATTTTTCAAGCACTTACCCTCAACTGTACATCGGGCGTGCTTAGCATCTTCATCGCAAGGTCCATGTAACATAAATTCAGTTACTATTTTATACCCTTCTGGATCACTTGATTTACACGGTATCTCTGCTGTAA
Source organism: Artemisia tridentata subsp. tridentata (assembly GCA_021014915.2). Taxonomy (NCBI): domain Eukaryota; kingdom Viridiplantae; phylum Streptophyta; class Magnoliopsida; order Asterales; family Asteraceae; genus Artemisia; species Artemisia tridentata. Next base: position 219,793,043 of record CP139501.1, on the reverse strand, counting down.
TCATGTCATCTATCTCGCGTGCGGTTTTGCATTTCAACTCTTCTTCTAGCCATAATAGGATATGAGCGTGTGGCAGGCCACGTTTTTGAAATTCTATGACATACACAACTGAAAGGAAATGCAAGAAAAGCATAAGTTGATGCTTAAATTTGATGTAGAAGAGTAGACATTGACATTTTGTAGCAAGTTGTATTACCTGCCCGTGAAGGACCAAAAATATGGTGTTTTGTAAGATCGTCTAACATTTCAGTTAGTTTAATCTTGAATACACGGGTTGCCACTTCTGGACGGTCATTACCTTTTTGTCCCGGGATGTGCTTTAACATTTCAGTAACCTCGGGCCATTTTGGATTGGCGGTGAAAGTGATGAACAGGTCTGGATTTCCATAGTTTCGACATATAGCCATAGCATCTTGGTAGTTTTGCATCATATACCTTGGGCTGCCCGTAAAACTCCTTGGTAGAACGATTCGTTTCCCGAGCCCTGCTGCACTTGTATCACCCCTTGTTACAGCGTCACACAGGTTATGATATAGATCCACACGTAACGTATCTTGATTTTGCCTAGTCCATTTAAGTCTTTGCTCCTCAACAGCCGTGTATGCATCCACCAGGTATTGTTGAAATAATCGCCCACCTCTAAGCAAGGTTGTACCTTGGTTATTTCGCTGCTGTATTATGTATGTGTAGTACTCTTTCATTGTGAGACAACCCCTTTTGGTCTTGCGGGTACCTGTGTTCTTGTGATACGGTATTTTTTCATGGAATCCTTCCTCTCCATATGGGAATAATAATGGATATTGGAGGGCCATGTATTCTGAATGCAACTCAGAAATACGTTTCAGACCTTCATCCTTGTTACTTACAACAATATCTTTCGTGGGAATGCCATCACCAAAGTCGTTAGTAATTAGAGCTGCTATTTTGGGCACAGTCGGGGCGTTGTATTGGCGTGATGCACTCCGACCACTTAGCAGGCGTAGTTCAAACTTTGATGAATTCTGGGAGTTACACCAATCCCTGGCCATTCGAAATGCCTTGGCAATTGAACTTGATTGATCGAACATTTGAATCAGGCTTGCTACTATCTTTTCATCCACCACTTCGCCACTCTCCTTGTGTATAAAAGCTTCCATCCGGTTCTTTACTTCATTTCCAGTATCATAAAAGTATAGTTGCTACTATTCTAAATGTGTATGGTCCCCTGCCTGTATTAATTGAATTATCTATTTTGGCTCCAAAAGAAGTGTAGCAAAACATGCCATTATAGACTCTAATATGCTCTTTGAATCTTAAAGATTCAGGATTGTTATAGTCCATAAGCTTGTTAAGAGGCGAAGGTGCTTCATTAAATCTGGGGAGAAGCACCTTACCTTCTTGGCAGCAAAGGGAGAATATTGGGTTGCTAGTGTTGGATCCTTTGTTGCTTCTCTCTTCATACCACATAATTGCCTTGCAATTTTGACATTCAAACGATGGAGGGCCAATATTATGGTAAACCACAGGAATACCTTGACAAAAGAGGTAATTATTAGTGTGAAGAACAATATTTTATAAATCAAATAACAGGGGGCAAGATTTATAACATGTGTAATTACCTGCAGATGCAAATGCAGCTCCTTGTTGGTTTTGTTTTGCTACACGCAGATAGGCTTGTCCTTTAAGAAGCAAGGTAATGGTAATAAACACTTGTATGGAATTAAAAGTCTGCCAAATGTACAACATTTTTTAAGAGATATTGACTTTTGCTATCATTTGCGTAATTACTCACCTGATGATGTTCTTTTTTTGTACATGAAGGTACTTTTGGAAGTAGAAGTCATTTGGCTCGGTGGTAGATCTGTTGAAGTGCCTATTGGGTGTGTCACTTGATCTAACAAATTATGTTGTAAATGGAACATTCACAAATCAGGCATGCATTTTTTTCAATAATTTTCCTAATTACATAGTTCAAGTAAATGTTTGGTGTTGGTGTTTACCTGTAAATGATCCAACAATTTCCGCCAGTTTTAAACCACAATAGCTTTGTACTCTGCCATCTTGGCTGACAATTGTTTTTGAATGAATGACGAAAGATTTGTGCAACATGCCTGACAGGGATGGAACTTCAGCATTTTTGGCCCGTGATCCTGTAACACAGAGACAAATATGGCTTTAATCAGAGAAATAATTGCAACTTATGGAAACTTGTAAGATTCAATTATACTTTTATTCATTTTTTATTTCGAGGATCTGCTTCACTTTTGTAACACAGAACATTGCAAATTTGGCTAGATATAGAATGAAGATGTCCAACAAACCATCTTTTGGGATTCTGTTGCAGAACTGATGCAATAACTGTCATAACCAATGAAAAGTCTTCCATTTGTAGAGCATGATAAGTGTGTCAAGGTTTCTAATATTCTTAATATTTTTTTTAATAATGATATTGAGTTTCTCAATAATTCCACATTATTGAGTTTTATTTAACAATTCACTAAACGCATTCTAGTTCAGGTATATATATATATATCAATGATTGGTTTCAAATGGATGGCAACATAAAAAGTTTAGCAGAAACTGCAACGATATAGCATTGGATGTAAGTCAATTATTCTGCATTGTTGCACATGTTTATATAATATCAAGTTGGACTAAATGTCTTTTAAAAATGCCCTTCTAAGAATTGCGTATAAGACATTTGGTATGGTAGAAACATTAATTTCCAATGTATAACTTAAATCAATGTATAATAGGATGTAAAACCAATATCTTTCAACCCCAATACTCACATAATTTTATCCACTACATTCAGCACAATAACCATCAAACTTAAAAATTCATAATTTATTTTTCAACATTTAGGTAAATTGGGATCTTTCAAACGCAATTTTCAGCTAATCTTCCTCACTAAAGTCAGTACCATAACCATCTTCAATATTTCCATGATCTGAGCTACTTCCCTCCAACTGTGTTGGCACATTTGTTGTTGCTTGGTTTGTTAATGACCATATCGAACGCAGGGTTTTCATTCTTTTGTGTTTGGATTTGAAATAAAACTGTCTCAACCTTTTGGTACTTTCAGCAAGTTCTGTATCAGGGTTTTCTTCTACCCGCCTCTTTTCTTCTTCTAGCCTTGTAATGATTTCTTGAGTGTTCCCATCAACTTTTGCACCTCCATTTTCAACCTATAATGCAATATAAGTTTGTGACCAACATAAAAACAAAGTGTTAAATTCAATTTAATTCTGACCTGGAGAGTGCTAATTAATAGTTGTATACTCCTCAGCTTACGATAGGGCCAACGCTGAATATCGACAGTGCCTTTTGAACATAGTTAAACCAATATTGAACTCTTTTGCAGCTTTTGCTATTGGCATGTAGTAGTATTGTGCTATCATTTCTCTAGTGAATGCCATGACTTTGGAATATCAATAACAACTGGATGAGTTGGGAAATATGGTATAACATGACTTTTAAATGGCTTGGTAATCTCCTGAGATTCCATGTAGGTTAACAGGTTTTGTAACTTCTATTTATCCATAAACAGTATTTATTATATATTAAAAACAAATTTTGTAACTGAATTTATTCAGTTAAATGACCCTTCATGTATGACAGTTGTGTAGCAGTTATATTTTTTGTTGATCAATCTGTCTAAGCAATATGGAAATTCAAGTAAGTGGATAAATTTCATTATCGTAATACACCTGAGAATTGATTTATACACAACCTATTGATTTTGTGGTCTGCTATGGATGTTTGTTCGTTTAATTAACAACATCTTGTTGTCCTGTATGTAAGTATAATAACTATCCAAGAAGTTGTTGCCTGGTTGATTGATATAAAATGATGTCAGTATTTCTGTTATTGTGGCAGATACATTTTCACATCAACGTCTCATGAGCAGCAAATACTAAACACATCAAAGCGGAAGTTTCGTTCTACAATACATATGCAGGGTTGGGTACACAACATGGTAAGGTTTTAAATAGGTTGGTTTGTATTTGTAAGGGTTGGGTAAGAGCATGAAACTATTGATTAAAAAACCACATTTACAAAATTATAGAGGATTGAATTTCATTCCTTAGAAATTATAAAAATAGTATACATAACTCATACATTGGGTTATTGAATATGAAAAAAAGGACAATCTTATACATTATACAGAACATATTCTTTAAGCCATAACCATATGGAGACAATATTTAATATAGAACATTTGCCCATTAAACTTAAAAAAAAAAAAAAAAAAAAAAAAAAAAAAAAAAAAAAAAAAAAAAAACAGTAAAATCCCTTGTTGCATGCATTTGATCAGGTGCAGCAAGTGTCTGAACCACAGTAGACCCACTTCAATGTACCTGAAATCAATATTAACACAAAAGAAACACCCGTTCCATATTGGGTAGGGGCAATAAATCATCAAGCATAAACAAAAATAAGATATAGTGCTATGAATCAGTTTGTGGGGTTCTATCTTTGAAACAACAATAACAAAGAATCCCCAATACAGTTTTAATGCAACATATTATTCATGCTCTAAGCGTCTATTTTAAAAAGGCTTCTTGGTATGCACCCTGTTGAAACTCATTCTGAATCTGCCACCACAAACCTGACAATAAAATATAGAAAGGAAACCATGTTAATACGTGGACAAATGTAAGATAATTAGTGAAGAAAGGGTGTGCGCAACATGTGCTTACCGTTTTGGCTTCTTCTTGGCAGTTAGGGCGTTAGCTTCTCCTTGGACATCATCAGCAGGAATCACCTCAATTTCAGTATCCAAATCTTCAATCTCTAGCCTACAAACAATTGAAACATGCTTGTCATGTTCACTTATCCGCTGTTTTGCCTTTTTTTGGTAGGAAAATATTATTTGACTTGCTTACCTCTTTTTTTTTCTTATCCTCCGTAGACTTGGCTGGTGTAACAACTGATGGGTCTTTGGGATGTGGGTTGGATGATGACCCTGCAGCGACAGCTCCATCATCAACAGTGCTTGAGCTTGCGCTTTCCACTGTTGGTTGACGCGGATCTACCGTCCAGCAGGTAAAACTCTCAAAGCTTCCATACTCATAGTAGCTATGAGATTTGATTTCAAAAACGTGTGTTGTGCCAATGAGGTTGGCTGTAGCAGATGGTAAGTTTTCGTTGTCTTCCAAACTCTGTAGGGTAAGGTGTGAGTAATGGAGGTTGGTAATGGACAGGGAATTTATAAATATACCTCATCATCCTCGTCCACTATTGCTGCAGCTGGGAACTTCACCAATTCGGTTGCAGACTCATCAAAAAGAACTACCACAGTCTGTTCAGTATCATCCGAGATACCAAGCTCAAGGCGATACCTGGGAGGGCATGTTGCAAACAACATGTATCAAGGTGAGTCATCTTATTTATTGAATACAAATGTAGAAACTATTAGTGATAAACACGACATTACCTTATTACTGGATATTCAATTGGCTTGTCACACGCATCACACCAGAACCGCCCATCCTTTCTAGTAACACCTTTTTTGCATTTTTCACCTCCACATGATGGATAATTCCATCCCTTCCTAGTCCGCACATTTTCGATCCGGGCCTTACAAATGAAAGTTGCTGACTGTGTACAAATAAGGTATATCAATATTAGGCAGAGGAATGAGGCTAAAGACATGGCGGACGCAAAAGAATACATACATCATTTTTTCGATTACGGGACCATATGAGGAGATTCTCGATCGTCCTTTCCCTTGGTTCAGAGTTATCTGCACGCGATGATACTCTTGAAGATTCAATACTTCTAACAAACAGGTAAACGATTTTGTTAAACGTATGGATTGTTGGAACTTTTCAATAATAAACATTAAATTCATACATATTCAGACCTGGTCTCTGATCTCAACTCTTTGATTGCAAGGATCTCAACATCATCAAGTACCATGGTTGATGAACTACTGGATAAATATAGCTTATCTGGAAGGTAACATTATAACTTAAATTAGCATGTGAAAGTTGCCTAACATGAATAACCTAGATAGTCCATGGCAACTAACTGTTATAGTGTTTTGCAGATGTGGAGGTGATGAACTCAAATAAGTACATTTTATTACCATCATTTATCCTATTAATTTGACTTGTTTTACTATATTATGTATGAGGATTGATACTTAATCGTTTACTTTTGTAATTCTCAGGTAAAAACAAGCATTTGGTGAAACTTGGCGATTTTGGACTAATAATGGAGCAAAACGTACATAAAGTGGAAGTCTACTGACATGGACAAGATCAAGTCAATTCTGCTCCAGATGCGCCGCATCTCACTATAAACATGCGCCGCATCTCTATCAAGATATCACCAGATACGATCCAAGATACAAGAGGACATGCGCCGCATCTAATAAAGAGTTACGCCGCATCTTCTGGCGGTGTACGAATATTCCTGAATATTATAATCTTGGACCCCACGCGAAGTTAAGTACATGCGCCGCATCTACTTAAGTAGATGCGCCGCATCTTCCCTCAGACACAAACTATAAATACCCCGTAGACCAGACACATTAGAGAGTTCCACAGATTCGGAAGTTCGAAAACCTAAAGACCGAACAGAAGAGAAGGACGAATTCAGTCAAGAAGGCAGCACAAGACACACCCAAATCGAAGATACAAGAGCTGTAAGAAGGTGCTGCATGTATTTAATTCATTAAGTAGTTTTGTTTTATTGTTTTAGCAAACTTTAATTCATCAGGATTGGTGGCTTGTGTAATGTGACAACGGAAAGATTGCACTCCCTTTAATACTTGCTTTCCCATCAATTAAAGTTTATATGTTGATGTCTTTGGTTACTACTTATTAGTGCATTGACCACCTCTGTGTTTATTAGTGGCTTGCGGGCACCCGACTGCGGGACAAGGTGTGGCTCCCACGGTTGTTTCTAAATTGATCACTTAGGAATAACTTTTAGACATAAGTCGTCATTAAGGGTTTACTCGCCGATGAGAATAGGACCAACGAGAAAGGGTTAATTACATACACTTCATATAAAGCTATCAATAAAACAAGTGACAATCTACTTAATCATAAGGACAGCCCTCTTATTGTCTCTAGTATCTATCTGTGTACGTGTGTGCTACTTGCTGATTCGTGCCTATTTGTTTATTTTATTATTTAATTGCAAACAAAACTGTGCCAGTCTCTCAGGCTGAAACCCCCTTGCGTTAGGATATTAAAATACTGATTAGATTAACGAGATTATACGTTCCACTCTTAGTGATCGACACTCTACTTACCATTATCTTCATACTGACCGGGTACACTGCTCGTTAAGTGTGTGTGTTATTGATAAGTCGGCTAAATATAAATTTAAAACTTGAGTAGGCATTAAAACTGCTAAACCGCAACGACACATCACGCGCATCAAGTTTTTGGCGCCGCTGCCGGGGAGTGAATTGTTATTTTCTGTTAATTTGATTAGTATTTTAATTAGGTTATTTTTCTTTTTATTAGATTAATTGCATCATTGTACTATTTTGCATATTTGTTGTATTGTGTGTTATTTGTTTGCTTTTGTTTTTATTTTTTGTGTGTTTTATTTTTGTTTGTGTGTTTAATTTTTTGTTTTTATTTTTCGTATTTTTCTGTTCTGCTATCGTTGTACTGTGCTAAATCAAACGATACGGCGCATCTGATCTCTCAGATACGGCGTATTGCGTTTCATTTTTTTTTAATACAACGCGTTTAATTAATTCGATACGACGCATCTTTTCCCCAAGATACGGCGTATCTGTTTTTAATAAGAAAATTTTTCTAAGCGATAAAGTAATACGACGCATCTGCTTTTGTAGATACGGCGTATCTGTTTTTGATAAAAACTTTTCTAAAACGTTAACGCGATACGACGCATCTTCTTTTGAAGATACGGCGTATCTATTATTTTAATTAAAAACAGTTTGCGAATTATTAAACAAATACGGCGTATCGATTTCCGTCGATACGGCGCATCTTACTGAATCAAAAATCTTTTATTTTTAAACGTAACGAAAATACGGCGCATTAACTTTTGTTAATACGACAAATATAATTTGATAAATATAGTTGATTTTTGATATTTACCTTGATCGGTCAGCTACTCTCGTGTGCAAGTTGTTTATTTTCAGGATAAATGATGACTCGAGCATCACCAAGAAAGATTACATTCTGAACCAAACCAAGAGACGCTAGCTGAAGTGACCGAACATAAGACGGAAAGAGTGGAGGAAAACTCAGTACTGGTAACATTGAACTTCTTTAATTCTTGAAATAGAATCTCAGGTAAACTCTACGATAATTCGACTGCCTAAAGGAAAGTTCTCTACACTATGATCTCAGCTTTATTGTCCTTATTATACGTCTGATTCGATTCGTAATCTTAATTTTGTACGCTTAAAAACGATATTTGTTCCTAACCTCGGAATAAATCCTTATCCACTAAACAATAAGATTACGATTATTAATGAAACGTTTATGCCTATTACTCTTATTTTGAATTCATCTATATGGTGTGCCGTTTTTACCCAAATTTGATGTATAAGGAACTGTGTTGCAGAGGCCAAGATGACACTACCAGATATCGCACAAAGGCACCAATGGTTACGATTCGAGAACATGGGACTTGCTGATGGCACTCTAGAGGATTATTTGCATAGGCTTGACTCAGTGTACTTCAAGAAAATATTCAGAGTCCAGGTTCTAAATTTTGACGATGTGGGATTGATAGGTGGTGGACATGCAGCTGCGAGCTTACAGCGTCGTATGGAGATGGTTGTTGTTGGAGGTGATGATGAGGTGGAGTTCAGGTCTAGTGCTTGGGAGCGACTGTTTAGGGTTGACGAGCCTCTGATTAGGGAGCTCATGCTGGAGTTCTTTAGCACTATTCATTACAGAGAGACGGATGTGGAGATTGATACAGCTGACACTCTGGTGTTCAGATTAGGAGGTGTGCACAGGCAGATGTCGATGAGGCAGTTTATTTTAGCCTTGGGTCTACACACTGAGGAGGAGCTTGGATCTGCTGGGTTTGCCAGGTACTGGGCTGAGAGTTTACGGGTTGTCCCTGACAGAGGGGCATTCAGTGATTATTGGTTTAGGATTTCTTCGGGGGGCGACATCACTACTTCCACCCCCTCATATACTTTGATCAGGGAGCCGATGAGGAGGCTATGTCACAGGCTGATTGCACTTACTATTGCTGGGAGGGGTCAGTCACCTGAAAAGGTGACCACTCTGGACCTCTTCCTACTTAGGAGCATGGATGAGGGGATGCCGGTGAACATCCCCCACTTTTTGGCACACTACCTCCACCGATCAGCTGCTGGGAGAGATCGGAGGAGCCACATGACTGGCGGGCATTTTGTTTCGAGGCTGGCCCGCCATTTTGGAGTTATTGGAGCAGAGATTCCAGCGGGGCTGGAGGTTGTGGTGGCTCGTCTCCCAGTTATTGATAGGGACTACTTGGTTAGACTGGCGATCTGCCAGGTGGCTGCTGGGGGCCACTTTTGGGCAGCATTAGGGCCCGCCAGAGCTGCAGGGGCGGAGGCGGAGCAGGGAGGACCTCAGGATCCTCCGGCTGCTGCTCCTGCCGACGAGGAGGTGCCACAGGCACCAGTACCCCCACGCACCGTGATTCAGAGACTCGACGCAGTCGAGGGAGAGGTGATGGTACTGAGGAGAGACTTAGAGTGGGTGGTCAGGAGTGTGAGCAGACTATTAGAGCATCAGGGTATCACCCACACCCGTCCTGATGGTACTGAGGTTACAGGAGTAGCACGTACGTACGAGCGCAGAGTCCGCCAGAGGACTGATGGAGCCAGCACTTCTGGGACCCATCCGGACGACACCGCTCACCCATGATCTTACCCCTTTGTTTTACTGATATTGTTCCACACATTATTATTATTTTTGGATTGTACTTATCGTTATTCTTATGCTTATGTTTAATGTTTCAGTTTATATTTCTTGTTATGTTTGACGAAGACTGGCATTAAGTTCAGCACGAGAGTACGAGAGGACGTATGAGATTAAACCGTGGAACGTGCCAATTTACAACAGACTGTTAACAGTCTGTTTGGTAATTACATGCGCCGCATCTGGTAAACAGATGCGACGCATCCTATCCTTTATTTCACTTTAAAACTTTTTATCAGTTATTTTAATGCGGCGCATCCCTGGTTAAGGATGCGGCGCATCTTTATTCTGATCCGTATTTATTCCAGGCTCGATACGGCGTATCTTCTTCAATAGGATACGGCGCATCGACTGACCTGATGATTTTCAGTTTTAATTTTTAAGTTTTATTTTTTTCTAACTACTAATGTATTATGCAAGTTGAACCTTTCTTATCTTAGGTGTGTTTTAAAGTGTTGGTGGTATTATAGTTTCCTGAATTTCCTGTGGATACATCAAGCATGAAGCTTTAACGTTCTAATCCACAAGAAAGATGATTTTTGCTCATATACTAATGGAGGATCATACCGAGCAAATCTCAGGGGAGTTTTTCCGTTCTAATTCTTTTATTTCCAGTTTTTAACCTTTTATACAAACAACGAGGACGTTGTTTAACTTAAGTGGGGGGATAGGAGAATTAGAACACTTAACACTTACTTGTCCTAAACTTTTTCAAAAATTATGCTTAAAATGTGCTTAATATATCAAACTTAAAAATTTTTAGCATGTTTTTGTTTAAGATCTAAGTTGCATAACTGCACACATGACATTATTTTCAAAAATTGTGATTTTCCAAAATTCACAAATCTATGAGTGTGCCGGTGACTTGTAAACTTTAGAACTTGGCTTGTATACTATTCGAGACCACCATAATGAGTATTATTTATTTAATTGGAATGACTTGTCTAACTTGGTAAAATTCTAGGATTACACCCAAAAAGCCTTTATATGTTATGTGTTATTAGCTAACTACACTGGTTAGTTAACCCCCGTATAAAACTTTTTGTTACTCTCATTTTTAGAGTAAGATACCCCTAGAAAAACACTCAGAGCCATTCCTTTCGTTTCTTACACCTATGTTTAAAATGTTTCGTTACACCTTAAACCTTAGCCTACCCTGTAGATTAGAATCCGTGGTTGGTTAATTGCTATAGGCAGAGTGTGTTTCCTTACATTACCTGTGTTCGCGTGCGTAATTCATTATATATGGTTAGGTCGGGAAATTGCACAATGCAATTGGAGTGAAAGTAAATATTGTATATTTTAGAGTTTATTTTTCGTGTGTTTACTACTTTCACTATTTACCATTATTTCTGAAGTTATGAAAAGTATGGAAAAATTATCCGGAAAGAAAGTTATAGTGATGTGGTGAAATTTTACACATCTATGTTTATGTTTCAAGTTAAAAAAAAAAAAAAAAAAAAAAAAAAAAAAAAAAAAAAAAAAAAAAAAAAAAAAATGGAAAAAATGAGAAAAGAAAAAGAAAGAAAAAAGAGTTGGATGTTTATTTTAAGCCAACGATGTAGAGTTATGTAAGTGGTTCATATGGCCACTATTTGTTGTATTATATCTATGGATTGAATGGGAATTGGCAGTTATGGGAATGCCAATTAAGGATTATTCTTTGATTAAGATTTTGTTGAGTATAATTCGTGTCTACCTAAAGCGTGTGTTTCAAGTGTTAAAGCGTGAGTTATTCAATGATATGAGTCTTATTCATGGGATGGTTGGGATAGTGATTAACCACACTTAGGATTTTAATTTATTTGTTTTGTTTATTTTTATTTTTACACCAATTTATATCCTAAATGTTATCCATACCCTGTATTGTTCTTTATCCAACCAAACCTTTGATTTATTGAGATTAGGGATTTGAGCAATCTTAAGTATCGTAGTCGTAGATTCGGCTATGTATTTATGATTTTGTCGCCCTTTTTGATATATTATTATTGGTGAAGTTTGGACCTATCTTTAGCCTATTCGAGTTAAGGATTTGAGCAATTGCAAGTATCGTGTTCGTGGATTCGATCATGTATTTGTGATTTTGTCGCCTTTTCTGGAATTTGAGATCGATAGTGTAAATAAGAATAATTAACCCTTAAGCCTAAAAACCCTTTTTACCGCTTTAGACTTGTTATTCCTTAGCTTTAGTGGTGGAGATGTGTATACTTGCCAAGCCTATGATAGAATATTCGTCGCGACTGGACAGTTAAACGATTAGATTTGCTTTTATCGACTTATTTTATTTTACTTCTAATTCGTTAAGTGTTTAGTTGTGTGATTACGAAATAAACGAATACATGCTTAAATATAAAAATAAATCCTAACTTCTTTTAGGATACATTTTCATGAGATTTAATCTAAGGTTTACTTGGGGACAAGTAAAGTTCAAGTGGGGGGATATTTGATGAACTCAAATAAGTACATTTTATTACCATCATTTATCCTATTAATTTGACTTGTTTTACTATATTATGTATGAGGATTGATACTTAATCGTTTACTTTTGTAATTCTCAGGTAAAAACAAGCATTTGGTGAAACTTGGCGATTTTGGACTAATAATGGAGCAAAACGTACATAAAGTGGAAGTCTACTGACATGGACAAGATCAAGTCAATTCTGCTCCAGATGCGCCGCATCTCACTATAAACATGCGCCGCATCTCTATCAAGATATCACCAGATACGATCCAAGATACAAGAGGACATGCGCCGCATCTAATAAAGAGTTACGCCGCATCTTCTGGCGGTGTACGAATATTCCTGAATATTATAATCTTGGACCCCACGCGAAGTTAAGTACATGCGCCGCATCTACTTAAGTAGATGCGCCGCATCTTCCCTCAGACACAAACTATAAATACCCCGTAGACCAGACACATTAGAGAGTTCCACAGATTCGGAAGTTCGAAAACCTAAAGACCGAACAGAAGAGAAGGACGAATTCAGTCAAGAAGGCAGCACAAGACACACCCAAATCGAAGATACAAGAGCTGTAAGAAGGTGCTGCATGTATTTAATTCATTAAGTAGTTTTGTTTTATTGTTTTAGCAAACTTTAATTCATCAGGATTGGTGGCTTGTGTAATGTGACAACGGAAAGATTGCACTCCCTTTAATACTTGCTTTCCCATCAATTAAAGTTTATATGTTGATGTCTTTGGTTACTACTTATTAGTGCATTGACCACCTCTGTGTTTATTAGTGGCTTGCGGGCACCCGACTGCGGGACAAGGTGTGGCTCCCACGGTTGTTTCTAAATTGATCACTTAGGAATAACTTTTAGACATAAGTCGTCATTAAGGGTTTACTCGCCGATGAGAATAGGACCAACGAGAAAGGGTTAATTACATACACTTCATATAAAGCTATCAATAAAACAAGTGACAATCTACTTAATCATAAGGACAGCCCTCTTATTGTCTCTAGTATCTATCTGTGTACGTGTGTGCTACTTGCTGATTCGTGCCTATTTGTTTATTTTATTATTTAATTGCAAACAAAACTGTGCCAGTCTCTCAGGCTGAAACCCCCTTGCGTTAGGATATTAAAATACTGATTAGATTAACGAGATTATACGTTCCACTCTTAGTGATCGACACTCTACTTACCATTATCTTCATACTGACCGGGTACACTGCTCGTTAAGTGTGTGTGTTATTGATAAGTCGGCTAAATATAAATTTAAAACTTGAGTAGGCATTAAAACTGCTAAACCGCAACGACACATCACGCGCATCAGGAGGTCACCACAACAGGAAGCAGGCCTGCATATTTTGCTTTCTTCTCAATCAATATATCACCAAGGCCTCCCCATAGAGTCACCCGTATTGATTGGCCCCTTGATGCACAACACAAAAAATTACAATAAACGGTAAGTTCCTTGATAGCTATTGGCAAAGAAGGCATCAATTTTACAACATCAATTGCAAAACATAAATATAACAACCTATGATTGGCCAGGTAGAAATCATTATTTTTTGATCCTGTTTTCGTGTAGTTCATCCTCCCAACATTCGTTACATAGCCTGCAACATCTAATAGGCAACATATTTTATGACAGGTTAGCAACACTATTTTCGGACAAAAAATTAATTAACGTACATAACCAAACAGAAAATTACCAATGAGATACTTGTTGTCTGTAGGTACAATGTGATCTAAATCCACCAGTTGGAAAGGATACTTAACAAATCCTTCTCGCTTTACCACAGCTTTCCTTATCGTCGTCGCTCCATCAAACTGAAGCATAAAGGTATCGTCCTTTGATGAAGCGAAAAGTGTACCGCTTTTAAGGGGTCATTTAAGCCCTAAATCGTATTTATTTGATCAAATATTGCCCTAAATCGTTCCTTTTGTCATTTTAGGTACTTTTGAGGAGCAATATGGAAAAGGAAGCATTTTGGACGTTTTTGGAGCATAAAAGTGAAGAAAACGACAAAGTCTCAAAAATCGGCTGGAAGTTACCTTTGACGGCGTCAGGATTATCCCTGGACGGCGTCATGGCTTGGCAAGAAAAGGTGGATGTGAAATTTACTCATGATAAGCCAGTGAAAATTGCATGGGAATTCTGACGGCGTCACGCTTTAATCTGATCAAGGTCGTCACGTTATAATTTAAAGAGGGACGGCGTCATGTTCATAGTCTGAGGGCGTCAAGCCATGATAGGCCAGAACGGATTTTGGAGAGCTAAAGAGGGACGGCGTCAAGAAGGTCATCCGGGAACCCTAAAAGCGGCGAGGTGACGGCGTCACACTCCATAACGTGACGCCGTCAGATCTAAAAATCTATATATAGTTTTGCAATTCTTTGTCATTAGTGTGGAACTTATTGGGGAACTTTGTGTGTGAAAACCCTAGGACGAATTTGGCAGCTCTTTCAAGGCTTTTTGCCTTGAGATCTTCCATGTTATATTGAAGATAAGTTATCAATTAATCATTCAATATGTCTATGTGTTGTTTGATTTTATCTTGTTCTTGTCTTTTGTTTAACATGCTAGGCTAGATTTATCTTGTGTTTGCTTAGATCTAATGAAACCTAGCTATTGATTATTGGTTATTAGTGTGTTATTAGTTGTATTGGATGATTGTTTATCTATGTTAGGCTTAAGAAAACTGGCTAACTTCGTATTCGGTAACTTGCTTGAACGTCTTAAGAAACATGAACCAATGCGTACTAAAGGTTTTTATGGTTGTATTTAACGCACAAGCGAATTCTAGTGATCCCATGTTAGGAGCTTCCTAGCCGGCTCGACATAGGAGTGAAGTAGGAGCTTGTAGAGTTGGGGAAGTACGTACGCCACCCCACGAATGGTATTAAGGAATACACCCGTCATCCACGCAACTAATACACACTAATCAACCGGTAAAAGATAGTTAGGGAGTAAGGAAATCTAAGTAAACACATTTCCCTCCACATAAGTTTTCACCAACATTTTCATTTTCTGTTATTTTATTTTATTTGCATTCGTAGTAATTTGGGTTAGTTGACTAGCAACTAATTCTGCCCACTCTTTCAAACCTGAGATTTTACTTGCTTTCATAAAAATATAAAAACATAAAAAGAATCTTCTCTCACCCTTAGACCTATTAGAGTAATTTTTCATACCTAACGAACACTATTCCCTGTGGAGAACGATCAATCCCCCGTACTTACCACTACACTATACTACATCGGTCAGGTACACTGCCTGGTGGGGTTGTAAGCCTCTTGAGATCCCTCGAGAGGTAAAACCTGTTGTAAGGTTGCAAAACCACGCATCAAGTTTTTGGCGCCGTTGCCGGGGAATAGTTATTGTTTAGGTTGAATTTTTTATTTTATAGGTCTACTCACTAGATTCCTTTCTAGTGAGATTTTTATTTTATTTTTCTAGGTTTTCTTTAGTCTATCTTTTTTTCTTCGTTTCTTTGTTCGTAACCATTACCATTCGACATCATGGAAGATGGTAATATCCTTGATCCCAACATCCCACCACCACAACAACCACCACCACCTCCTAGAGCCCGTACTTTAGGAGAGTACTCCCGTCCTAGCCACCATGGCTATCGAAACACCATTGAGCTCACTCAAGGAGCCAATGTCACTCCCTTGCGATCCGACACCATCCGGTTGGTGCAAAGCGGATGCGCATTCCATGGACTTCGTTCTGAAGATCCTAATCAACATCTCAAGGACTTTCTCAAAATCGTTGACTCTATAGACCTTGATGTTGCCACTCGAGAGACGACCCGATTGCGTCTCTTCCAATTCTCTCTGCGGGACCAAGCTAGTCAATGGCTAGAGCGTCAACCCGCAGGATCCATTACCTCTTGGGATGATCTCACCACTCGTTTCCTTGCTCAGTTTTTCCTACCGGGAAGAACTACCAAGCTAAGGAATGATATCTTGATGTTCCAACAACGTCAAGGCGAAACTTTCTACGAGGCATGGACTCGATTCAAGGACTTACTCCAAAAAGTCCCTCACCATGGCATAGAACTTTGGCTCCAAGTCCAAATCTTCTATGACCATATCAATCTCTCCACAAGGCAAACCATTGACCAATCGGCCGGTGGCAAGCTACGTGATCTAAGTGCGGAACAATCATGGGCTCTCCTAGAGGATCTTGCTCTTTATGACAACGAAAGTTGGAGTGATCCCCGTGATTTGAATAAAACGGTCAAGGCAATATCTTTGCCTTCGAACAATTCAAGCACTTCCGACCGTAGGATCATAGAACTTGAAGACCAAGTCAAGTTTCTCATGAAATCCTACGAGGCTCCTAAACCTTCAAGCCAAGTGAACAAAATCACTTCTTCATGTGAATTATGTAGTGGTCCCCACGACACTCATGATTGCATGGAACTCCCCGAACAAGCTTTTGTGGACTACGCATCCTCGCGTACCGACGGAGCGGGAGACAAGTGGTACACTTTCAAACCCGAGCCAAACCATTACGGTGATTCATACAACCCCTCATGGAAAAATCACCCGAACCTTAGGTGGAAACAAAACCAAAACGCACAACAAACCAATTCTTCCAACCCACCTAATCGTTTCCAATCAAGCGGTTCCAACTCGAACCGTACTTTCAACAACAATCCTTCCGGCAATGGTAGTACCAATAACTTTGAAGGATTGATGTCCCAATTTATGGCATCTCAAGAAGCTCGTTTAGACAAGTTTGAAGCCGATTTCAAACAAAAACAAAGCGAGATGACCAATAAGATTGACACCTTGTTGAAAGCCCTCAATGACCGAGAAATGGGAGCACTCCCTAGCAACACGGTCAAGAACCCGAAACTAAACGTCAACGCTATTTCATCGGTTTCATCCCCTAGTTCTTGTCCACAATATTATTCGGTCAATTCCATGAGCACGTGTTTCAAACAAACCCAAGTCGTTCCAAATGACCAAGAAGTTATGACATCCAAATTGGTCAACAACATAGTTGAAACACCTCCCACTCAAAACCTTGACGAAGAATTCAAGGAGCTCCACCTTGAAAGTCCGGTTGTTGATGTGTTGGATGAGAAGAAGCTCAAGTTAGGCGAAAAAGGGACCGCCTTCGTTCAAAACAAACTACCTAAGAAGTTAGATGATCCGGGCTTATTTGTTCTACCTTGCAAGATCGGTAATTCGGAGGCTTATGACACATTAGCCGATCTTGGATCAAGCCTTAACCTACTTCCGTTACCTCTCTACACCTCTCTAAAACTTGGAAAACTTGAAGAAACCGAGGTGATAATAGGTTTAGCGGATGGGAGTGTTGCTTACCCGGTTGGAGTAGTTAAGGACGTGTTAGTGCACATTGGAAAACTAACCATTTTAGCCGATTTCCACGTCCTTGATATGGTTAGCGACCCTACATGCCCCTTGTTGATAGGTAGAGGATTTTTGGCGACCGCTAGTGCTATGATTGATTGTAAGGAATCCAAGATAGCGGTAGGAGAAGGAGATACTTGGTCAGTCTATGATGTTAAGTAACATGCCTATGATACTAGTGAGGAACCAACACCACATTGGTTAGAATCAAATAGGAGACCATCTAGATATGGACCTTGGATTGATAGAGACTTCATAGGACCCCAACGCCCATTTTACCTAGAAGAGGACTTTGTTAACAGAACACATACGGTAGAGCAACTCTTGGCTAGGGACACCGAATTGGATCCATTTGAAGACTCTCTAGTTTTTAGAAAGATGATTGATTTCCTAGGAGTTTTGCCAATTAACCTAGGAATGAATAAGTGGATTTGTGAGGAAGATGATCATAAGTGGAATTGGGATAAACCACCCAAAGATGGAGATGGGTCATGGCATATTAAGATGACATTGTATGACCCGGATGGAGAGAAGTTTGAAAAGATATATCGTACTAAGCGGACCAATAGGAAACTTCAATCCAAGCTTAACCCTAAAGACGTCCTCGATGACGAGCTCACTTATGTAGGGTAGAGTGACTTTGAGTCTAGCTACAAGACTCGTTAATAAAGAAAAGCGCTTCTTGGGAGGCAACCCAAGCTTTATTTGCTTTGTGTGTTTATTTATTTGTTTGTTTGATTTTATTTGCTTCCGTATGTGTGTTTAATTTTTATTCTTATTGGTTCATGTTCAAAACTAATTTGTGAAAATGCTTTATTTTGTTTTTAACTTCGTCTTAACTACATATAAAGGTATTTTGCAAAAGTTAAGTGTAAGGGAAATCTAAATCGGTTTATTAGAACACAAATGAACATGAATCGTAATAATAATAAATTAACATACATATTAGTATTTGTTTGAGTCAAATGCTTGTATCGAGTCATAATGATGTTTTGCAGGATTTCCAGGAAGTAAGGTATAGGTTTTTCCAAAATTTTTTCCGGAAACGTAACATGAGAATTCTGTCAGATCATTTCTGACGGCGTCAGGTTTTAATTTTCTGAAAATTTTTTGAAAGTTTTGTTTTCATAAAAAGTTTTTATTAAATCTCTAACTTATAATCTCCAGGAATCTGCAAAATTATCATTCCACAAGCATTATATCCTTATATATAGATTTTATCCCGCCGATGTTATGCAGGTTCTCGTGTTTGTTTTCTCAGGTTTAACAGGTTATTTTGGACAAGGAAATGTTTTGGATCAAGCTTTTGGCGATGCATTAGTCATGGAGCTTCAACATTACTTTGGAAGAAGATCTAACCGTGTTACTTCATTATCCACCGAGCGAATCAGGGGAGTATTTGATTTCATTCTTTTACCTTATTTACTTTTACATCTTGTTATTTGAACATTGGGGACAATGTTCATCTTAAGTGTAAGGGGGGGTAAAAGTACGATTAGAGAATGCTCTTACGCTTGATTTTTGTTTGTTTAATGGTAGATGTGTAATAAAACTGAGATAAACACCTGTTAGGGTAATTTTAGTGCCAAATTTAAATTTTTTTACAACATTTAGGAGTGAAACTTTGATCTTAATGAGCGTCTCACGGATAGGAGTTATATGACTAGCACAAAAACCGTACCACTAAAAAAAATTTCCACCCCCAAATATGTGAGGTTCGCCCCTAGAATTGGTAGGAAAAGCATTTTGCTATGATGTGTGTACCGGTAGCACTTAGATTCTAGAACTTGCGTTAGGACCATTCCGAGGCCACAAGTGAGACTACATTCGTGTAGTTAGATTTACTACATGATAAGAGGCATTAGGATTAACCCATTGTTTTACACCTGTGTTTTTGTTATAATTACGTTGGCTACATTGGTCAAGTAATTCTCCCACACCCTTTGCGTTGTACTCATTTTTAGTACACGATACCCCTAGTACACCCCTCAGAGCCTATCTTTTCGTTTCGACCTTTAAGCATTTTACTTAAAGGAAGAATTTGTTACACCCCACTAAAATGTACACCCAAATCGCCTTATCCTACCTTGTATGCACTTATCTTTAGTGCATTATTGTGACAACATTTGTTTAAACCCAAGTTAATTATCTAGTTGATTACATGGTTGCTAAGTCGAGTCATATCCTTGTACATATTGTTTTGGGACGATTGGGACTCATGGGTAAAGTACTAGTGTAATGGAGTAATGGGGAAGAACATCATTTATTACCCCCATATGTGCTAAATATTTTAAAAGTACTCCAAGTTTTTCGATTATCTTAATTCGAGTCATTAGAATAGTTATTTGTAAAGTTATGTAAAAGTTCAAGTGTAAGGGGAATGCAACGCCCCTATGATGTATTATTTTAGATGGTAGGGCAAGAGTGTATGAAAAAAAAAAAAAAATCGAAAAAATCAAGAAAAATACAAAAAAATGAGAAAAAGAAAAGTAGAAAAAACATACGGACTACCATCCCGTTTCATTTTATGTTTGTTTTATGTTTTTGTTATTTTGTTTTTAGCTTAAGATTGAGTCGAGTCTTGGCTTAGCAACATTGTATAGTACATGTAATTGATCAAGATCTTTAACTCGCCACCAGTAAAATATCCTTTATCCAACAAAACCGTGTTTTCCTTTTCCCTACACCTAACGTTATAACCCATTTAAAAGCCCTCTTTGATAGTTTATCTTAGGTGCTTACGCCTAGTGGAGGAGGTTTTCGATCCTTTCCCAAGCCTATGGTAATCTATTTGCTATGACAGGTAGTGAGAGATATTATCCGTTTTCATTTATGAGATTTATTTTGATGACACTTGAGAGATGTGAGTATCTAAACACTACTTGTGAGGTGCTAGTTTGTAATCTCCGTGCTTATTATGATTAAAGTGGAACGACTATTTGTTGCAATTACTTTTATGTTAGCATTAAATGACCCCATAACTTGTATTTTGATTAGAATAAAAGCGCATTTACTTGAGGACAAGCAAATCTCAAGTGTAAGGGTATTTGATGAAGCGAAAAGTGTACCGCTTTTAAGGGGTCATTTAAGCCCTAAATCGTATTTATTTGATCAAATATTGCCCTAAATCGTTCCTTTTGTCATTTTAGGTACTTTTGAGGAGAAATATGGAAAAAGGAAGCATTTTGGACGTTTTTGGAGCATAAAAGTGAAGAAAACGACAAAGTCTCAAAAATCGGCTGGAAGTTACCTTTGACGGCGTCAGGATTATCCCTGGACGGCGTCATGGCTTGGCAAGAAAAGGTGGATGTGAAATTTACTCATGATAAGCCAGTGAAAATTGCATGGGAATTCTGACGGCGTCACGCTTTAATCTGATCAAGGTCGTCACGTTATAATTTAAAGAGGGACGGCGTCACGTTCATAGTCTGAGGGCGTCAAGCCTTAATAGGCCAGAACGGATTTTGGAGAGCTAAAGAGGGACGGCGTCAAGAAGGTCATCCGGGAACCCTAAAAGCGGCGAGGTGACGGCGTCACACTCCATAACGTGACGCCGTCAGATCTAAAAATCTATATATATTTTTGCAATTCTTTGTCATTAGTGTGGAACTTATTGGGGAACTTTGTGTGTGAAAACCCTAGGACGAATTTGGCAGCTCTTTCAAGGCTTTTTGCCTTGAGATCTTCCATGTTATATTGAAGATAAGTTATCAATTAATCATTCAATATGTCTATGTGTTATTTGATTTTATCTTGTTCTTGTCTTTTGTTTAACATGCTAGGCTAGATTTATCTTGTGTTTGCTTAGATCTAATGAAACCTAGCTATTGATTATTGGTTATTAGTGTGTTATTAGTTGTATTGGATGATTGTTTATCTATGTTAGGCTTAAGAAAACTGGCTAACTTCGTATTCGGTAACTTGCTTGAACGTCTTAAGAAACATGAACCAATGCGTACTAAAGGTTTTTATGGTTGTATTTAACGCACAAGCGAATTCTAGTGATCCCATGTTAGGAGCTTCCTAGCCGGCTCGACATAGGAGTGAAGTAGGAGCTTGTAGAGTTGGGGAAGTACGTACGCCACCCCACGAATGGTATTAAGGAATACACCCGTCATCCACGCAACTAATACACACTAATCAACCGGTAAAAGATAGTTAGGGAGTAAGGAAATCTAAGTAAAACATTTCCCTCCACATAAGTTTTCACCAACATTTTCATTTTCTGTTATTTTATTTTATTTGCATTCGTAGTAATTTGGGTTAGTTGACTAGCAACTAATTCCGCCCACTCTTTCAAACCCGAGATTTTACTTGCTTTCATAAAAATATAAAAACATAAAAAGAATCTTCTCTCACCCTTAGACCTATTAGAGTAATTTTTCATACCTAACGAACACTATTCCCTGTGGAGAACGATCAATCCCCCGTACTTACCACTACACTATACTACATCGGTCAGGTACACTGCCTGGTGGGGTTGTAAGCCTCTTGAGATCCCTCGAGAGGTAAAACCTGTTGTAAGGTTGCAAAACCACGCATCAAACTGAAGCATAAAGGTATCGTCCTTCCTAATACGAAAGTCTTCCTTGTTCTGCATGACGATAAAATTTTTAATCGAATACACACTCCCCTCTTTTAACCTCAAAAAATTGTGAGCCACCGTTCCCTTGGCAGTACAATGGATTACACCACCCTGCCAAACAAACGTGTTAAAAGTGGCTATAGATTCTTAATTAGTTTTCCCTGTATTGGTATTACACAGATTATTGTAAAAGAAATATGAATATACCTTAGCATCAGACACCAAGAAATCAGTGCTCAAGTAGCGCCCAGTAACAGCATTTACATCCCACATCCTACATAGCATAACCACAATCGTACCGGTGACATCCAACTGGAGATCGTCCAGGAACAATTCAGAGCTCACGATTCCAACTTCTGCAGCCATGATGATTACAATTTCTGGACAGGCAATGGGCTTGACGCCTCATTTATGCAGCCTACATTTAACATAGTTGTAATTGTAGGTTGATTTGTATTCTTTGAGGTTACAAAACTGGAGTCCTTTTGCGTTCCATAACACCCTATTTGATGTGTTTGCATTCAATAATGTTTTGGCTATACGTAATAATATTCATACAGTCTACATGTAGCTTAAACTACCTTGTACCGTACATGACTTTATGTACAATCACTCTTCCACATTAAATTAAGCTATTGAATCTTTATATATAATAGATAAAGTGATGTTTATAATAATAATAATAATAATAATAATAATAATAATAATAATAATAATAATAATAATAATAATAATAATAATAATAATAAAGTGATGTTTTATTAAAAATAATAATAATAATAATAATAATAATAATAATAATAATAATAATAATAATAATAATAATAATGACAGTTTTTTTTTTTTTTTTTTTTTTTTTTTTTTTTTTTAAATTTAAAATACATGTGTATTTGTTAAATTATAAATTTACTAAAAATCTATTAGAATTAAAATTTTACAGTTATGTTCATAAGCCCATTTAATAACTTTATAATTTTATTAACGAATTAAAATACAATGTTGATTTACACTTAAACCTAAAAGGAGAAAAGAGTTCCCAAGACCTTGCTTGTGTTCGTTAATCTCAATTATGGCTATGTTTGGTACCCAGATTATTGAGAGATTATGGGGGGCTACAGCTTTTTTTTCACAAAATAATCTATTGTTCAAAAAGTAGTATCGTTTGGCTGCAAAGATTAAGAAAGATTATAGGAAAAATAATCTCTAAAATTAAAAGTTCATCCAACCAGCTTTTTAGAAAGGGCTAGAGATTATTTTTTTTATAATTACCATTTTAACCTTCAAAAAACTCACATTTATTATTTGTATGTCCAGTTACGTCATTTTACACTTTTAATCTACAATTACAGCTAGTTTGCCAAACACTACTACAAAAAAAAGAAAGTTACATTTTCAATCTTTTTCAGCACAAGCATCAGCACCAGCACCAGCAACAGCACCAGCACCAGCACCAGTACCAGCACCAGCAATTTTGCCAAACACACCCTATGACGAAAAATAGATTCATACTCATGACTAGTGTGAGAAGGGTTTGAAAAAAGAGTTTCTTAATCTCAAGACATTCCACAAGATATAGGAGTTTGGTTTCAGAGAAATTGCCTTTTTTTTCTTTTTTTTTTTCAAAAACAAATTACTAAAAAAAGCTTTTGCGCATTAAAAATTCCTAAGTCATAAATTTATGCATTAAATAAACGTCTTTGCATTAAATGTTTTTTATTGTCTTCATCAAAGTTTGTTGCCACATATTGTGCATCAAAAATTATGTTGTGCATAAAAAAATCCTATAAAAATTTAAAATTTCAAAAACTTTCTTGACATCTTGTTTTATGCACCGACACCCCGACCTTGTGTGTCAAATTTCACAAACTAAAACACACATTTAACACACATCAAAGCAAACACAATAATCATCACACATATACCAAAAAAGATCTGAAATCATGGGCATCAACACGCCAGTGGGGTGTGGTATCACCGACTTGGTTGATTTACCACACTAAAATTTTCTTTGGCACAATGTAAGTTGTTAAAATTTCGATTCTGAGCTTAGGATCTTACAATTTTACGATTCTACAAAGCAGAAGCGATCCGGATCCTACGTAGGATCTTAACAAGCTTAAGATCTTATAGGATCCCGATCTTGACTATAGGATCTTAAGATCTACTCCGATCCGATCTTACTTTTCCCAAACCGCAAACTAAAAAACTACGAATTCATAGTTTATGTTTTTATATAATTTAAAAACAAACATGTGATTCTTCTTAAACATTCTATATTTATAATTTAGAACAATATTTTCATAAAATATTCTTATAATTTCATGTTTATAATATATAATAATTTGTAAATTTGAATAATATTACAAAGACCGTTAAAAAATAGTATTATAGTAGGATCTTAGGATCTCGATTCGATCTTACGATCACGATCTTGCAAAAACGAAAATGATCCTAGGTAGGAAAACCTTGCTAAATAGAATAGAGTTTGCTTGTAGTCCAATATTAATTTATTTTATTTATAAACTAGGCATCAATACAGACTACCATGATTTCTTTTTCACCCAACCATATGGAAACGGCTTGTTACTTGCAGAAACATAAAATCCATCGGCCAAAACTAACCAATAACAATCTTCATCACTAGCAAACGTACTTCGACATGTATTCATTATTTCTCGATCAGCCAAAGCTAAGGATTGATATCGTGATCCCCACCAGAAGTAACCATGAAAATGTGTACCGATAAATTTTTGACAAAATGTCCAACTATATACCTCATCAGATGATATTGTATGATTTCCAAGGTCATGATCGGTGGACTTTATGTGAACCACAATATCATCAGAAACTGCATTTGTGATGTAAACAGTCCACTTAGTTGTTAGCTTGGAACAACTATAGCTACGTATGGCTAAATAACTAGCAGAAATGAAGAGGACAAGAAAGAAACAGTTTCCTTTATGATTCATGACCTTATATTTTATGATTTCAAGATGGTTTTGGCATTTGTTCTATGTGGTGATCATATTTAATAGTCGAGAGTTATTGATTGTGTTGCATGTTTGCCATTAAATTCATTGATTACATATTACATCATCATACACATGATGTGTAAACCATTTTATTACAACTAGGAGGATAATTGCGCGTTGCAGCTACGGGTATTCTGAAATAAAATTTTCCGGTGAACCATGTTTTCTAGTAATTTATTATGTTTTTTTTTTTGTAACAATAAATTTACAGATGTCTAGAATTTTATGTGACATGTTTCAACTTTTTAACTAATGGCAATGTTTTTCATTATACAATTGTGATAATAAATATTTTAGTGTACAATGGTATTCCTTTTTTTTTTTTTTTTTTTTTTTTGAACGATGATATATTATAAAAAGAAAACTAGCAAGACGCTAGCAATTATAGCAATTATATAGGCGATTTGAGCCCATCAGCCCAACTACTACAAATTTACCTCTAAATTTTAAACAAAAAAAAGGAAAAAAGACGATGCTATAAAAAATATCATATTCCCTCATAACTTGATAATTGAATGTGACGTTATTCTTGAAACGCCAAAGCATCCAACATGTGGCAGCAAAAATGACATAAGCATGTTCAAAATGACTATTTGATTTATATAAGTTGAGCTTTATGGATACGGGTGTAAAAAAACTGTGAAATCGACAAACCGAGCCGACCCGCTCAATCCAAAACCGCAAAAACGATAACAAAAAAACCAGAAACCGGAAAAACCCACTTAACACTGTTCGATTTCGATTTTTATTTTCAAATATTCACAGTTACCCGAATCAAAACGTATTTTATATACATAGCCAACAAGTGTAAATAAAAATAAGTAAGTACATGGCAATCAAATTAAAATGTTACTCGTATATATGGGGTTAGTATCAGTGTAATAATATATGTTATATTCTGTAAATCCAAAGCATTTATGTTATTAATAAATTAAAGTTAGACCGTAATTAAATGCATTTAATATTTCATTAACAAAACAAATTAAGGTAATAATAAATTCAATAAATGAATATGAAATGTCATTTTACACTTGCAAACTCATTTCAAAATTTGTAACATCTCCAAATTCTCTATCCAAACACCATCTTTAACCATGGAGCTTGGTCCTGTAGTGTTTATTCTAACTCTACCATTTCTATCCACCATTTGTCAGTCAGTTCGTTTTGATATTGAGTCGGGCAAAATCAAATGCATGCTTGAAGACATCAAAATTGATTCTATGACAATCGGTAACTACTCTATAGTTAATCCAAATGAAGGACATCCCTTACCGGAACATTATCAAATCACTGTCACGGTAAATCTAAAAACATTATTTGCAGTTTTTGTGTAGGAGACTTTATTTTTTTTTTTTTTTTTCATACAGCTGCCTTTAGTTTGTACTTTGTTGTAAAATAGGTGCACTCAGCAGCACAGGGAAAACTTTATCACCGTGCGGAGGGTGTGACATCAGGACAATTTGCATTTGAAGCAGAAGAGGATAAGGACCATATGGCTTGCTTTACAGCCATCAAGCACGAGCCACCGGTTAACATATCTGTAGACTTCACTTGGAGCTATGGAATGCTTACTGGAGATTGGACTAATGTCGCCAAGAAAGGCTCGGTAGATGTAAGCATCTTTTATTCAATATTAGTAAATATACCTGATCTTCTCTACCTTGGTTACATTGACGGGGTCTTCTTGTATGAATTACTTGAAGGCAATGGAAATAGAGTTGAAGAAAATGCAGGACAAGGTTCACTCGGTTCATATAGAGATGTTTTTACTTCGAATAAGGTTAGTCTATTAATATGGTTGAAAATTCATGTTTCCGGAAAACAGAATATTTACACATATATGATTTGTTTGCATATGCAGTTTCCAAAACAATATTACATCGAGCCGTGTGGCTGCATCATCTGAACAATTTTGACATTATTTCTAAACTTAGTACATAATGTATGTTATATCTTCAGGCAACAAGAGGCTGCAGAGCAAACGAAGAAAACAAATTCAACAATGGGTTACATGAGTTTGGGTTCGTTGTTTTTTTGCTTGTCTGCTGCGGGCTTGCAACTATGGCATCTGAAGTCGTTTTTCGAAAAGAAGAAGATCATTTGACTATGTTCTTTGACAATTTTTCCTTCTGGTTTCTTGTATAAGTAGTTTTACCAGTGGCGTGGCCAGAAAGTTTAAGAATAATACATCAACTTAGATGACAATCAAATTAAGATATATCCAGATACAATGCAACTCTACATCTCTCATCAGATCAACTTCTTAGAAAAAGAAAATTTACTATGGTTATCACAAGAAAGCCCTAATAATCAAGGTTTTTAAAACTGAACTGGACATCGAACAGGTTTTTCTCCCGGTACCTGGGTTTTTCCGGTTCAACCAGTCGAACAGTTTTCAAACGCTGCCAATAATTAAATGCAATTAGTTTCAAATGCAGGCAATATGTCTCATGCACATTATTCAAAGTGACTTTTAGTACAATGTAATTTATAAACAATCATCAGATATAAGTTTTTACAAAAGAAGTTGATAAATTAATAATTTACAAGGGAAGTGTCATCGAAGTGAAGTGAAAGTTGCACAGAAGAGAGTAGAACCTGTTGTGTGATTTTTTTTCCACATGTGCTCTTTGTGTACATGTTTATCAACGCCCACAATCAGGTTTCGACATGAATATACTCACAACATGATACAGCGTAAAGAGAGGTTTGCAGGCATTGGACTTTATGAAGTTGGCAGATGATGAATCACGTTTGTTCTTGATAATATTTCAAGACGTAAAAATGTTCCAATGGTGATCAGTGCCCATCTTTTCCTTTATTGTTTCAAGCCTCTTCAAAATCTCCAAGAAAGACGGTCTCTTGTTCATATCAGCGTCCCAGCAGTGCTCCGTCAACCTATAAAATGACACAAAAAATTAGCATGCCAATATTCCAGTTATAAAACCTAACAAGTCGTTTAAATTACCACAGATACTGGTATATCATGGTTCAGATAATTCACACCTTTTTTCTATTATTTAGAAAAATTGACCATATGATCATAAAAAGGTGAACCAATTTTTGGCCCAATTTCTAGTTTGATTAAACAACATACATAAAACCTCTCAAACTTACTAAATTTTGATATAAATAGAATTAATCGCATATGATGCAATTCATGGAACTAAAATAAGGTTATACATGTAGAATTAACATACTCTCTCAGCTCAGGACTGTAACTTTTAGCTCGGAAAACAGGTCGGAGCCCTCCTGCTGCAGACTTCGCTGCTTCATGAGGTTCTAAATTTGATAGCGGTGGGTCTCCTTCAAGCATCTGTAACAAAGTTCAGACACATAATGGTCATGATCATCTATTTGCTTTCTATCCTTAATCATAAAGTTCTATTAAAACACATATTACCTGGTACAATATCATTGCAAAAGAGTAGACATCAACTGTCTTATCATATTTACGGTGCTTGAAGACTTCTGGAGCCATATAACGATCTTTGGATGTATGCCATTAAGAAATTACAAAAGTTAAAAGGGGTATGATGCGACTAATTTCACAATTCAGATAATTCAATAGCAGAAGTGTTTTAAGACTTAGACATACAGCTCCCAGTCTCGCCGGTCATTTTGTAAACATCATGAGAATTTTTCACCCGGATAAGTTTGCTTAGTCCAAAGTCTCCAACTTTAAGATGGTCTGCACTGGAGTTGACTAAAAGAACATTCCTGAGAAGGTACAAGTAGCCTTCAATATCATTAGCAAATACCAAATGATAAACCAAACCATGAAAATCGATGACCGAGTACAAAGTTACATGTAAATATGCACCAGAGAGAAAGGCTAAATGTTCTGAATGTAAATGTACAAACCTCGGTTTTAAGTCTCGATGAACTATGACATTCGGCTCAGTATGAAGATATGCCATGCCTCTGAAAATACAGAAAATTGAGAAACACTATTGTGATAGAATAGATACTTAAAAAGAACAATCTTCGAAATACCTGGCAATGTCTAAAGCGAAGTTTATAGCGGTTGTTGGATTAAGAGCACCCTTTTCCTTTAGGCATTGATGAAGATCACCCTGCACCCAAACATCAAGGTTCATACTTTAGAACTATGATTTTCCTTCCCATTGTTAAAGACTTAAAGTAATTGTTGTGCAATAGTTACCCCTCGTAAAAACTCAGTGATCAGCATTAACGGTTTCTTTTCAGTAACAGCTCCAAGAAATTGCACTATATTAGGGTGGCGAAGTTTGACAAGCAAATTCACCTCGTGCCTAAAGTCCTGACTGGGGAAGGCAAAAGAAGGCAAATCATCAGATGACAAGTTGTGATCATTATTTTAAAATATACGACTCCCAAAGGGCAATTCACTCGGTGAGTAAATAGTACGCAAATTGCCATATCCCAGGTCTAAAAAAGATAAGACATCAAAAAATATATTTATTAAGCAATGAGTTCAGAGCTCATGATTTTGGATATAAACGTCTTTATTAAACAAGGCAGTATCACAAATCAAAACTATATGAGCTAAATTTAATGTTACTCACACCACAAATCTGTCATCCGAGAGACTTGGAAGTATACGCTTCACAGCTACAGGCGTTCCACGCCAAGACGCTCTTACGATTTCGCCAAAGGACCCCTAGAAGTAGTAACACTTAGTATCATTAATATCAACTTACCAGATATTAAAAAAAAAAAAAAAAAAAAAACACACATAGTACATGATAGCTGAATCATCAAATTCAACATTCATTTAATATGGTTGTACTTCTAGGTAGAGGTGTAATCAAGTCAAGCCAACTCTTGAGCTACTCAAAACTGAATTGAATTATTTTTAAAATCAACTTCGTGAAAGTCAAGTCGAGCATCGAACTTGTATCATTTTATAACTTTACCCTTCATATATGGTATATATGCATATTTACAAAACCTGATTAATTTTATTGCAATAACTAAAACAGAAAATCGCGTTGAACCAAGCTCGAAGTATAGACTGATCAATCTCAAACTAAAGCTTGAAAACAAAGGCTCGATATAGCGTGAGGCGAGTTTGACAGTCAAGTTTAGCTCAAGCTTGGGACTATGTCTACTCGGCTCATTATGCCCTTACTTCTAAAGATGACAAGTTATGAGTACAAGTTGAACCCTGGGCAATCCATAGTCATAATATCTTTGTCGTACACTCCAATCAACTAAAATAATCTTCGTATATCTAATTTTATTATCCAACTACCACTTACTATGTTTGTTACTTTATTCAGCCATGGATACAAGCATTGATGTACGCAACAACATGTCCAAGTAAAACGAAATTAGTTTTCCAGCAAAAGAACCAAACCTTGCCTACAATGTGCGCGTTTGTGAAATCCAGCTCGACAGGGTCAATTTCCCAGTCACATTTATTTGAAAGAGGGGGCGTAACAGGTTTAGGTTCAGAATGACTTCCATTCTGGCCCTGCACAAGAAACACTTAACAGTTTGAAACCAATAAATATAAAAGATCAAAATGTGAGTAAGCATAAGTTGGGAAGATTCCCATGATTATAGATCAATATTAAACTAACAGGATGTACATGAACGGTCATCTTTGAAGATATGCAACTTTTTTTGCTCAATCATAAAGATAATGGTTATATAATTTATTTTTATTAATATTTTTGCTCAATCATTAGTAGTCTCTCTACCTTCGGGTTTATACTGAGGTAGGGGTAGGATCTGTCTACATTCTACATTCTACCTCCCCCATACCCCACCTCGGCGAGATTAGGTATTGTTGTTGTTGTTGTACAATGAAAATGGACACGAATAGCTTGATGCTTAAAGCTTAGGTGACAAGTTCACTAGCACCATGTTATATATTTATTCACTCTTCATTTCGTTTTTAATCAATTGTAAAGGTAGGCAGAAAGACAAAGTATGTTAAGATAAAGGTCTATCAAAAACAGAAAAGAGAGGCAATGAAATGTGCAGTATCATGAAAGGGTAGTGCATTCCAGAAGGAGATAAAAAGAGACAATGTAAACGCTTCAAAGTCACTAGATATCTACAAGAAAAGACACTATCCAATCACTTACAAAAGATAGTTCCGTTGTCTGGTAGCCTTTCACTATATCAACATATAGCATGTTTAAGTCAAGGTAAATTGCACATTGTCCTAATAATGCTCCAGTACCCGGTGCCATATATTTTCCTTATTGGACAAAAAGAGAAGAAAAAAAAAAGCAACCTTTGACCTGGCCAGTACTTTGCATCATGGTTGTCATGATCCCGATCCTGATCTTAGGATCTTACGATTTTACGATACTATAAAGCCAAAACGATCCGGATCTTACATAGGATCTTTGAAAGCTTAAGATCTTATAGGATCCCGATCTTGACCATAGGATCTAAAGATCTAATCCGATCCGATCTTGCTTTTCTCAAACCACAAACTAAAAAAACTACAAATTTATGGATTGTGTTTTGTAGAATTTAAAAAACAACATGTTAATCTTCTTAAACATTTCATAATCATAATTTCGGACAACATTTCTATGAAACATTTATATAATTTTGTGTTTATGATATATAATAATTTACAGATTTGCATAATATTACAAAAACTATTAATAAAATGACATTACGGTAGGATCTTAAGATCCCGATCCGATCTTACGATCTCAATCTTGCAAAGACAAAATCGATCCTAAGTAGGATCCCGATCTTGAAAACCTTGCTTTGCATAATGATAAGATATATAACAAAAACATCCCCATTGATTAAAAAAGAAAGTAACAACACTTGAAGAACAATAGCTTGTAAGAACAGCTAATGAGCAGATGGGTAGGTTTGGATCCAAGTATTATTGCAAAAGGGAGTGTAGCAATTTTAAAACAACCCAAAATGAGAAGTGTTGCCTTTTTTGGAACAAAACAGTCACGACCTAACAAAGAAACAGGACTGGTTTCATTTCTGCAAACATGGTTTAATTCCTCAATACAATCACTGCAATGAAGTATAGAAGACCAAATGAAATATATTAAGTATAATAAATCAGTAAAGCCAAGTTTCAGGCACTCCCACACTTGTGGATCATGGTTTATAAAAAGAAGATTATGACATAGGACTCTCAAAGTTTAAACTAATCACGGAACAATGAATATAGTCAAGTGGACAAGCGGAATAAATTAGTGTACGCAGGTTATATATAGCATACTTCAAACAATAACACCACAGCTCAAAATTAAAAAAGCTACATTACATTAGAGACTGGCTATTCAACTTACATCTGACGTGCCATTATGCAACTTCAACAACTCGATCATGTTATGTTTTTTTGCTCCTTCCGCATCAGCTAAAGGCTGTCATGAGCAGTATCAAATTAAGAAAAGATTAGTTTAGTAAGTTGATAGAATTATAAGATAGCTGTGGCTTTGCAACATAAGCTAAAATAAGTACGAAGCAACTGGTTACAAACTAGAATCACAAGTAAAAAGAAAATCAATGCGTCTTTCCACTGCCTTTTAAGGCAAAGATACACACACCCCCTCTAATCTAACCTACTCTACACCTATTAAATCCACCTATTGTCCATATTGGACTTGAAACTCACAACCATTAGGTTGGAGGAGGGCTACCTGCGCACCACTGCGTTACAATCCCAATGATTGTCTTTCCACTGATTTGAACCATAATGTTTGCTTTGACGCAGCAAAAAAAAACAAAGAACACCATGACAACTTTTAGACCAGAGTCTACAAGTATAGCCAATTAGGCATGTTCATTCGTTAATACTACCATCATGTTTGTCAGTGTGTATATATAACAATACATGTGTTGATATTGCAAGTGTTCTTAGGATAACTGTCCTAAGCACGTAAATAAATTCACATGTATATTACTTCGATTGCCCGAGCATAAGAGCAAGTTCTTTTTGTAAGCTGCGTCTTTTTTCTAAACTCATTATTCGTTTCCAGTGACAGTAATATACTAATATCAGTGTCAATGAAGTCAAAATTGCACTTCACTGCTTCTTGAATCTATTACTCAGATCTAAATAAAATTTCATTTTGCGTCACTTATACTCAGGTTGATGTCATAAACATACTACAGTCTCAACCCATCTACATACAGAAAAATCATCATTGTGGCATCAAGCTTAAGTTCAGTCGCATACTCTTTAATACCCCTTTAATCAAGATATGCATATTATACAAGTACAGCTCTTTCTAAATTGTTTAGCCACCAAGCAACTGATCCAAACATATTGAAACACCAAAAACGACACTAAGTATCCAAACCTAGTCTCATTTATCTTAAATACCTCGAACACAAAAAAACACAACTACTTGTTCAACTTACCAGTAACTAAAACTTAACAAAAGTTGCAGAAAAACTTTCTTACTCTTTAAGTCAGCCAACACGCATATATTTGTCCAACACTTCCATATTCACTTCTTTAACCATCTTACAAGCAAAAACAACCTACAAATACTAAGCTCCCTCACGCAAGTCAACTTAGGAATACACCAACGTACTCATCTCGCAAGTGGTAGGACTTTTGTTAATTTTGTATACCCCCCAAAATTGGGCTGATTTGGAAGGATACCAAATAGATATATCTATAATGACTTTAATGCCCTTTCTAACCTATAAAGACTGTACAAATGAAGGGCATAAAAGTAAATTTGCCACTTTTCTTTTCTTACCTTGCAACTCAAGAACACAAAACATATATTATATCTTTTCTTTTCCTTTTACTTTCTTCAATCTAAAGAACACAAATTTGTATTTCTATTTTTCTAATATCCAATCATTTCTTTCCTCATTTCATCAGATCATTTCTTTTCCTTCAATGAAAAGCTCGAGAACTGTAAAATATAAATATCAACACATGTCACAGGAAAACATCTTTACTCTTTAATCCAACCGACACGCATCTACTCCTCCAACACTTCCGTGTTCACTTCCTAATCACAAATACAATTTTAACAGGAAAAGCAACCTAGAAACGCTAATCTCATTAACGCAAGTCAACTCTTGCATCAACTAACTTACGAAAACCTAATCGGGATACTCGTCTGGATACACCTATTCATGTCAACATATTCTTAAGTTTTACCTCTAGAGCATCAATTACCAATAAGCTCTAACTAACTCAACATAAATAAACACTAAAAATATATAACGATAATCAAACAAATATACTTGTAAGTTGTTGTAGTAGTTGTTTATTTTTTTTTTTTGAAAAGCAACTAAATATCTCACGATATATACACCACGAATCCATCTCACATGTCCTAAACATGACTCGAACCCACAACCATTTGGTTGGGGATCATTCTCACACATTATGCCATACCGATGTGTCACAAGATATTTGGTGGCAATATACTAGTAGTAACTAATAATTCAACTACCATATTCTTCCACCGATCCTGATCATCAACATTAAAAATACTAAACTCATTCTCTCGAGTCAACTCTCGGATTACACCAACATATAAAAAGACCTAATCGGCATACTTGTCTAGATACATATATAAATTCATATTAACATAATCAAAAACTCTACCTATATAACATCAACTACCAGCAAATCATTAACTAACTCAGCAATAATCAAACAAACATAACAATAACTAACAATTAACTACCGTATTCTACCAGCAACAACATCCTACAAACACGAAGCTCATTCACGCAAGTCAACTCTCGAATTACACTAACCTAATCATCATATTCGCCTGGATACACATATAACTTCATACACCTATTATATCAACATATTCATAAATTTCATCTCGATAACATCAACTACCAACAAACCTATAACTAACTCAACAATAATCAAATAAACATAGCAATAACTAACAATTGACAATCAACTACCGTATTCTTCCAGCGATCCTGAGCATTAACATCAAACATCTTTACACTTTCCAACACACATCCACTCGTCCAACACTTCCGCATTCACTTCCTAACCACCTGATAAGTGATAACATTTAACAACAACCTACAACCTCTAACCTCATTCACGATTACACTAACTTAAAAAACCTACTCGTCTTGATACACATCTAACTCTATACACCTATTACATAAAAAATTCATAATAATACTAGTAATCACAAAAATAAAATAATAAAAATAATAATTAGCAATTACTCAACTAGTAAACTAGTACCGTATCCTTCCAACAATCCTGAACATTTCTAATAACAAGCACATCTAATAGAGAAAATAATTCGGCAATCAATTTCGCAAGCACCTAAACAATCTACTTACACTAAATCATCACAACAAACTAATTAAATAACAATTAGTCAACTAGTAAACTAGTACCGTATTCTTCCAACGATCCTGAACATTTCTAATATCGCGCACATCTACTAGCGAAAATAATTCGGCAATCAATTTCACAAGCACGTAAACAATCTACTTACACTATATTATCACAACAAACTCTAACTAACTAATTAACTAACAATAATTCAACAAGTACTGTGTTCTTCAAACGATCCTGAACATTTCTAATATCACGCACATCTACTAGCCAAAATAATTCGGCAATCAATTTCGCATGCACCTAAACAATCTACTTACACTTAATCATCACAACAAACTCTAACTAACTAATTAAATAACAATTAGTAAACTAGTACTGTATTCTTCCATCAATCCTTAACATTTCTAATAACATGCACATATATATTTCTCCGGTCTTAAACTCATTTCTAATAACACGCACATCTACTAGTTCGGCAATCAATTTCGCAAGCACCTAAACAATCTACTTACACTAAATCATCACCACAACAAACTCTAACTAACAATTAGTCAACTAGTAAACTAGTACCGTATTCTTCCGGCGATCCTGAACATTTCTAATAACACGCACATCTACTAGTTCGGCAATCAATTTCGCAAGCACCTAAACAATCTACTTACACTAAATCATCACCACAACAAACTCTAACTAACAATTAGTCCACTAGTAAACTAGTACCGTATTCTTCCGGCGATCCTGAACATTTCTAATAAAACGCACATCTACTAGTTCGGCAATCAATTTCGTGCAACTAAATAGTCTACTTACACTAAATCATCATCACAACAAACTAATTAACTAACAATAATTCAATCAATCAGTACCGTATTATTCCAACGATCCTTAGCATTAACATCAGCGCCATACTCAATCAAACACTTAGCAACATCGATCCATCCATGAAGCGAAGCAACGTGTAACGGAGTCCTGTTATCGTAATCTCTGGCATTAACTAAACTCCGATCTTCTTCTAGAAGCTTCTTCACAGCCGTTGGATCATTCTGATGTGTGTGCCATAGTATCAACGATGTACGGCTCACTTTCGCTTTGTCCTTTTTCTTCGTTGCTGCTCCGTCTGAACTGCTTCCTTCTTTTTCGCTCATTCTGTTAAATTAGTTTCTTTTTTTGTTGAATTTTGGGGGTTTAGGTTGGTCGTTGAATGAATGAATAAATATCTGATTGAAATGTGTGTTTTGAATGTGTCACGTTATTGATGTGATGTGTTTTTTTGTTTTGTTTTTTCAATCGCATATATACCCACTAAAACTTGCATATTTGCATATATACCCAAAACATGCTTAACTTGCGTTGTACATCATGCATTGAAAACTTGTATTTTGGAGAAATATGCAAGTTTTTAAGTTTTAGTGGTTATATATGCGTCCCTTTTTTGTTTACTCGTTTTTTTTTTTTTGGGTTTACGTGTTGAGGTGGATTGGAGAATTGGGATGGATAAAGGAATTCAATTTGGGGTTTTGGGATACCCGTCTTTTTACGTGGCTTGTTGGTTTTGTTGTTGTGTAATTGAGAAGTTGCTTTGTTACAAGCACCGTTCCAACGTGACATAAGGACTATGATATGGGATAACTATCTTTTGTATAAGTGTTACGATAAGTATTGTAAAAGTTATTTTTAAGATATCTTTGAGTCGTATTAAGAAAGTGTCGTTGTTTTGGATATCTATCTTGTAATCGACTTGTGATACAAGGTAGGGTTTATTCGGTATTTATATACCGCGTCATTCATTAATGAAAGGTATGATTTGTCTAATAAAAATATCTCTGGTTTTCTTCTCTAATATTCTTAATGAGCTTGCGCCCGCTTGAAGTAGTGCCCTATTTCGATACAACGTCAACGGGTCATATCATGCTTGTTCGAGGCTCTAAGCCTGTAAGTGCATTGTTTGTGAAATTGTGCATACCTGATGATTGTTAATTTTATACTCCCTCCGTCTCAAAAAAAATGTTCACCTTACTATTTATGTTTGTCTGAAAATGAGTCTTCAGTTTTTATATATGGACAGTAATTATGACTAGTTTTTCTATTTTACCTTTCTAATCAAAACTTGCATTAATTACTTAATATTTTTTATTTCTATATTAACTATGAGGGTAAAACTGACTTTTTATCAATCAAAACTAGCATTAATTAGACATATCATAATTTCTTTTTTTGTTTGGGGACTTTCTTTTTGAGACGGAAGGAGTATTAGGCCAATGCTAATGGTAAGGTTGCCCTCCACCCAACCGAGTAGATGACAGCGTTATCCCCATTAGCCCAACCAAACAATGATCGATCACCTCCCCACCTTTCAAAGTTTTGTGTGTGTAGTTTTTTTATTTGTTTTTGTGTGGTATGTTCTTGGTTGTGGTTGCGGTCGCTTTATTAGCAAATTGTGGTTGAATGTAGTCTTTGAGAGAGAAAGTTGATGTGGCGCTGATGTGATGAGGAGTGACCACAGTATTTACGGTTATCATTAGCATTAGCCTTAGCACAATTTTGTTTTGTGATAATTTCATAATATACTTAGTTTAAATGTCAAAATGCATGTGTTAAATGTATAATGTAATTAATGCTTGTTTTGGATAAACATAATATTATAGTATTTAAGTTGCGTATTTGTTTGTATTCAAAATATCTTTTTTCTTAAATAAAATACAATATTTTATTTCACTCATTTAGCAACCGACAAACTAAATGACTAATTTAAACAATAATACATTTCCTTACCCTTCTTTTCTTTGAAGCCTAATGACAAACCAAACACCCCCTAAAAAGAAATCAAAATGAACCTTACATTGTTACAGTAATAAAATTGTGAATGACCAGGTCGTTAAGTATTGCAAAATGATATCGTGCAGAATATACAAATGTTGACTTCGAGATTTTTATATTTTCATTTAAAAAATGTTGAAATGTCACATTCCAATTGTTTATCATTTGGATAAGTCATAGTTTAATACACGTATCCTCTATCATCGTTTGCTTGTAAGATACATTATATTTCCCCTTTGATTATTTCATTAACAATAATAAACAAATATAAGTTTAAAGTGTTTGGAAAATAACTAAGACACTTGCATTGAGCCCGTAGGTGAACTTTTGGGCTAATAGAATACGCCTAATACATTCTTGTTCATCGAAGAAGGCAGAGTGAGAACATACAAAAAAAGTAATTAATTGATTATGCTACGTTAAATATCACCTTGTTACATAATAAAGGCCCGCAAGCTTGTTGGGTTTGGCCCGTTTAGTGATTAGGGTTAGGTTAGTTTTGTATTCTATTTAATATTTTGTAATCATCATCATTTAGTGAATCTGATAATACAATTTGTCAATTCCCTCTGATTTCTACATGGTATCAGAGCTATGAAAAAGAAAAAAAAAAGTTTCGCTAAAGAACTAAGTTTTGTCGCTGCCGAATCAGTCGTGTTGTGAATTTATTTGTTACGTCTTGTGCTGTTGCAACTTTCAAGTAAGTTTTTGAGTTAATTAACAAGAAAAGTATTAGATCTCTTAGTTTTGATTGGGTAACGGATGTGGCAAAAAAAGATATTGGGTTGGCTGATTTGTTTATATGAATATTGGATTAGTAATGGTCATAATTTTTGATTTGTTTATAAGACTTAGAGTATTTAAGATTTGGTTTTGTTCGGCACTTTTCAGTTGGTTTTCGATTGGTAATTGTATCAGTATGGCTGTGATTGGTATTGGTTGGTATTAATAATGGTATTGAATTTGGTATTGGTATCAGCATCGGTATATGGTAATCACGGTTATATTTGTTTGGGTTATAATTGATCATTGGTGATGGTGATGTGATGCAATAATCTTAACTAATCCGACTAAGTCTTGAGTAGTTATGTGTTGCATCTCCACACGTGGTTTCGCATCTGGTTCCGCCTGGTTTTAACTGCATCTGTCTGAATCTTTCTGTCTGCACATGTCTGCCTGAATCTGCCTATCTGAATCTGCACGTGGTTCAACATCTGGTTTCACACGTGGTTCTGCATCTGGTTCCGCCTGGTTCTGCTCTGTCTGTCTGCATCTGTCTGAATCTACATCTATTTGTTTGAATATGTATCTGTCTGAATCTGCATATGTCTGAATCTGAATCTTGTTAGCCCGTATTATTCATTGTATTTGTATCGGGCTCAAGCCTGTTTCTAAAATGACCCATGTAATCTTATATATTGTACCACAATCACTATTGAATGGACATCGATCATTTACACCGCTTATATGGTATCAGACACATTATACGATCCCTAAAAACAAAACCCTCCTCCTGCCATTCCTAAAGGGATGAGCATCGAGCCCGGAAACCCGAAGACCGACCGAAGACCGGAGGAGACCGGCCCGAACCGAAGCTAAATCGGTCCGGTCCTCGGTCTTGGATTTTGTGGAATTCCGGTTTCCGGTTCGGTCCGGTCTAAAACCGGCAAAAGACCGAGAACCGATTAAAGACCGGATTTTGGTAATTTTTAAAGTTTTATGGGTTTATTGTTAATAAAAACCATTAGATAGGTGGGCTATTAATAAATAATAATAGCCTATTATGTTCCAGTTGTAGTTGTTCTAGATGAGCTGTAGTACGAAAAACCAAAAGGCTTTAGAAATGAGAAACTTATTGTAAATATATATCATCTTATGTTATCTGAGACAGTATGCAATCTATATGCTTTTGGCAGGTCATCTCGTAGTTTAATTTGTTTTGTTTGGATGGATTTACAAACTAATTGGGTTGTATTTTCAGGGTACAATTGCTGATTATGTTGGGCAAACTATGCAAAAATCGGGCCCAATGCTTATGGACCGAGACCGGACCGAAATAACCCGGGACCGACCGAACCGAACCGGTAGTAAATCGGGCCGGTCTTCGGTCTTCAGTTTTAAGGCTTTCCGGGTTTCGGTCTTTCCCGGTTCGGTCCGGTCTTTGAACCGATCTCTAAAAACAAATCCCTAAAAACAAAACCCTCCTCCTGCCATTCCTAAAAACATTAAACCCAACGATCCATATGTGTTCCTTTGTGTTGGTGATTTGTGCTAAGGTCACAAATCCACACTATTATTATGTTGTTTGTTCTTTAAGTCACGAGCCTGTTAGTTGTCTTCTTCGCATACACTGTTAACAAAACCTTCCTCGTTATACTTTTGTTTTTCATATAAACCCTAAATCTTCTATTCACTAATCACATCCCAAACTACAACCTGTAACATGACTGGATCAAATGCACCTCCTACTCCTCTCTCGGACAAGTTATCATTGGTCACTTATCATTATCTCCTCACATGGGTTCCCGTTAAGCTTGATCTCGAAAAATGGAACTATGCTTCATGTGTCTATTTTTTCGAGCAGCTTTGTAGTGGCTATGAGGTTTCTAAATACCTTTATGGTCTCTCGGATGCTGCCACTACAAGTGCCCCTCCACCTCTCACTCCGAAAAAACGCAAGGTGGTTAATATTGTCCTTTCATGGATCTTCACCACACTCTCGGATGATCTTCAAGCTAGGTTGGTTGTGGAACATCCATGATCCGCTAAAGAGGCATGGGACCTCCTTACCGAGATCGTTAAAGATAATAAACGATCACGTACCATTGCATTGAAGGTCGAACTAAGATCCCTTAAACTTGGTAACTTAAGCATCGATGCATACTTTCAGAAAATTGAATCGATTGCTACCATTCTTACAAGTCTTGGCTCGCCCCGTTAGTAGTGAAGATGTGGTTACGTTTGCTCTCGAAGGCTTACCGGACAAGTACGATAATGTTTGTGGAATCATGCACCATCGGGTCACCTTTCCCGTTCTCAAAACAGTCTGTTCGATGCTAACCACGGAAGAGATGCGTCTAAAGTCCAAGTCTCAATCATTTCATGTGGACTCCTCATCTTCTTCTCCCGTGGTCCTTATGGTCGAATCAGGTAACTCTCGTCGCCCTTGTAATCCTCAAGTTAAATCGTGGCGACCTTGTTATAATTTTGCAAAGGGTATGTGTCGATTTAGTGATGGTTGCAAGTTTGTGCATGACATGAATGTCAAATATAGTACCAACAGTGGTGGAACAAAAGTGAATAATACGGATGAATTGTTACTTAAGTTATTAGGTAGTTTGGGTTTGATTGGCCATGTTGAAAATCCTACTGGTACTAAAACAAATGTGAATAATACCTCTACTACTGGTCACGTAGGTTTACTTGGCCAGGTTCCTATTAGCCCAACAGCTTTTTACGCTTATACTAGCCCAGGCCCAATAAACTATCCCAACCCAATCGCCCAGCCCAACAACTTGCTCCAAACGGCCCTTCTCCTGGTTTATACTATTATGTAACTGGCCCAACAAACCCAATCCGGACCTACAGTTGCTCCCAACGGGTCGATGGGACCCACGGGTACCCCGAGACAGGAGGCTACACTGCCTCATGCCTTTACTTCCGGGACACTTCATGATCCCAATACTGGTGCATGGAACATGGATACATGTGCGAGCTCTCATCTTAATGATTCGGTTAATTGTCTTAATGATGTTTTTAATACGTGTATTTATCCGCCTGTCTCGATTGGTGACGGGCATCATATTCCTGTCACCAATACGGGCCGTAGTATTTTGCCAACTCTCTTTAGACCTTTTCACCTAAATAACATTCTTATTACTCCTTATATTGTCAAAAAATTAATATTTGTTCATCAGTTTGTTCGTGATAATAAATGCACTGTTGAATTTGATCCGTTTGGTTTTTCTGTTAAGGATTTCATGACTCGTCGGGTGCTGCTCCGATGTGATAGCACGGGGGATCTCTACCCGGTCACGGCTCCATCTCCGATTCCTCATGCCTTTCTTGTCAGTCAGAATAGCACAAACGTCTTGGACATCCAGGAAGTGAAGTGTTACGTCGTCTTGTTTCTAATAATTTTATTTCGTGTAATAAGGAGAAACCTCCCGTTCTTTGTCATGCTTGTCAACTTGGCAAACACGTGAGACTTCTGTTTGTTATTTCCGATACCGTTGTTACTTCTTGTTTTGACATTATTCACTCGGATGTGTGGACTTCACCCATTCTGAGTCTTTCCCGTTTTAAATACTATGTCTTATTCTTGGATCATTATTCGCAATTTGTTTGGGTTTATCCATTGCTTAATAAATCTGATGTTTTGTCTAAATTTGTGTTGTTTCTTAACTATGTTCATACTCAGTTTAAGTGTGAAATCAGGTCATTTCAGTGTGATCATGGTGATGAATTCGACAACCGCAACCTACATAAACTTTTTGCTGATAATGGCATTCAGTTTTGTTTTTCATGTCCAAAAAATCCCAGCAAAATGGTAAGTCCGAACCAATGGTCTGTACCATCAATATTCTCATTCGGACTTTGCTTTTTCAAGCCAATCTTCCACCAACGTTTTGGGTTGAAGTTCTCAATATGGCTGTTCACTTACTCAATATTTTGCCTTCCACCACTATTGCCAACGACGTACATTATACCCGCTTATTTGGCAAAAACCCATACTATAGCCTTTTACGTACATTTGAATGTTTATGTTATCCTCACCTATATCCTAATCAAAAACTTTAAGCTCGCGCCACACCCTCAATCCTTTTGGGACATGCTTCAAATCATCGTGGGTATCGTTGTCTCGAACTAAAAACCAATAAAATCATCATTTCTCGCCATGTCACCTTTGATGAAATTGTCTTTCCCTATCGCTCTTCTCAGCCAACTTCGGCACCCACCTACACCTTTTTGGATGACTCACCCGATGTCATTCTTCCAATCATTACAACCACTCATGTTATGGAACCTATGATGCTTCAACCACCGCCCGAACCAACAACACCTCCTCATACACCCACACCTAATCTTATGGAACCTAATAGTCCCAACCCTTCAGCAAACTCACCACCGTCTACGACCGAACAACGAACGCCTAATCCATCACCATCTGCGGCCCAACACCAACCCTCGCCCCAACATCTAACTATTCCGGACCCTCCTCACAACTCGAACCCTGCCTCCATTCAATCCCATGGTCACACGCTATCGTTTCGGGACTAATCGTCCTACTCAGCGTCTCACTCCGCATGTGTCTTCGGTCTCACCTTTACCAAAATCATATCGTGATGCATTTAATGATCTAAATTGGCAAAATGCTATGCGTGATGAATACAATGCACTTACTAAAAACAAAACTTGGACTTTAGTGCCTCGACCCACAAAAACCAACATTGTTCGCTGTATGTGGCTTTTTCGCCATAAGTATTTGGCTGATGGTACCCTTAGTCACTACAAGGCTCGTCTTGTGGCGAATGGTAGTACTCCATTAGAGAGGGTTGATGTAGATGAGACTTTTAGTCCGGTTGTTAAACCAGGTACTATTCGGACTGTTATAAGTTTAGCTACTTCTCGACATTGGCCGATTCATCAGCTTGATGTCAAGAATGCTTTCTTGCATGGTGATTTATCCGAGGCAATTTATATGCATCAGCCTCTGGGGTTTCAGGATTTTGTGCATCCTGATTATGTATGTTTACTGCAGTGGTCTCTCTATGGGCTCAAGTAGGCTCCTTGAGCTTGGTTTCAGCGATTTGCATCTTATATTACTCATGTTGGGTTGCATCATAGTCGCTGTGACTCATCGATATTTATATACAGACAGGGGACGAATGCTGCTTATTTATTATTATATGTTGATGATATTGTACTTACTGCTTCTACTGAGATTTTGTTGTAGCAGACCATTCGTTCTTTACAACAGGAGTTTTCCATGGCAGATCTCGGCCATCTTAATTATTTTATGGGTATTTCTGTTAGCCGTGATTCTATAGGATTGTTCTTATCACAACGCAAATATGCCGTTAAGATTCTTGAGAGAGCACATATGGCTTCTTGTAATCCTAGTCGGACTCCTGTTGACATTGAGTCTAAGCTGGGAGATGATGGTAATCCCGTATCTGATCCGACTTTATATCGGAGTCTTGCAGGTTCTCTTCAGTATCATACCTTTACTCGCCCAAAT
Organism: Artemisia tridentata subsp. tridentata; assembly: GCA_021014915.2. NCBI lineage: Eukaryota > Viridiplantae > Streptophyta > Magnoliopsida > Asterales > Asteraceae > Artemisia > Artemisia tridentata. Next base: position 219,748,351 of record CP139501.1, on the reverse strand, counting down.
ATTGCTTATGCCGTTCAGTAGATTTGTCCTTATATGCATGATCCTCGAGAACCTCACTTCTCGGCTCTTAAACGGATTTTGCAGTATGTTCGGGGTACATTGGACTATGGGTTACAGTTGTTTGCATCTTTTACTACATCATTGGTTGCTTATTCAGATGCGGATTGGGCTGGTTGTCCTACTACGATGAGATCGACTTCAGGATACTGTGTCTTTCTTGGTAACAACCTACTCTCTTGATGCAGGATTTTTGACCAGGTTTTAATATTTATAATTCTTTTCTACCTAATGCACTAATGGGCAGTGTACCCGGTCGTGTGTAGTGTAGTAATCGGTAAAGCCGAGTCGTCCCAAGAGCTATAAGTGCGGATCTAACTTAAGTTCTAATGTCACTGGTTTAAAAGGGGGTTTTATGAGTTGATTAATTAAACTAATGAAATGAAATAAAACGAAAGCCAATTAAAATGAAAAAGATAATCAATAAGGAGAAATGTGCTAGCCTAGTTATTAATCTTGTTATGCTATGATTACATTTTCTAATTATTGTTAACTATTGCTCCACATGGGGATTAAAGTCACTAGACTCCTTGAGTCAATTTGTCTAGCCTATTTTCCATAGCGTCCTATTTCGTAACCAAATGATTATGAGAGTTCGTGGGTTTACCCTACGGAAGAGTCATTAAGCACCGCTGAAATCTAAGACTTATTCAACGGAACCCGGTTGGTCGGAACTTAAGTTCCCCCTAACTTCTTAAGCATTTCCTTTTGGAAGGTGATCATAAGATCAATTCTCACGCAAGATAGTGGTAGTCCTATGATCAATTCTTACCACTACTCGTAACCTATTTCACTAGGGTCCTATGATCAATTCTCCTAGTTTCCTAGATACAACCAACTATCCATGCTACCAAAACAAGGGTGTCCCAGAATAAGCAAAGAAAACATACACATAAAGTGATGCGTGGGTTTTGCAACCTTACAACAGGTTTTACCTCTCAAGGGATCTCAAGAGGCTTACAACCCCACCAGGCAGTGTACCTGACCGATGTAGTATAGTGTAGTGGTAAGTACGGGGGATTGATCGTTCTCCACAGGGAATAGTGTTCGTTAGGTATGAAAGGCTACTCTAATTAGGTCTAAGGGTTGAGGAAGATTCTTTTTATGTTTTTATATTTTTATGAAAGCAAGTAAAATCTCGGGTTTTGAAGGAGTGGGCGGAATTAGTTGCTAGTCAACTAACCCAAATTACTACAAATGCAAATAAAATAAAATAACAAAAATGAAAAGTGGTGAGAAACTTATGTGTGGAGAAATGTGTTTACTTAGACTTCCTTACTCCCTAACTATCTTTTACCGGTTAATTAGTGTGTATTAGTCGCGTGGATGACGGGTGTATTCCTTAATACCATTCGTGGGGTGGCGTACTTACTTCCCCAAACTCTACAAGCTCCTACTTCACTCCTATGTCGAGCCGGCTAGGAAGCTCCTAACATGGGATCACTAGAATTCGCTTGTGCATTAAATACAACCATAAAAACCTTTAGTACGCGTTTGGTTCATGTTTCTTAAGACGTTCAAAGCAAGTTACCGAATAGGAAGTTAGCCAGTTTTCTTAAGCCTAACATAGATTAACAATCATCCAATACAACTAACAACACACTAACAACCAATAATCAATAGCTAGGTTTCATTAGATCTAAGCAAACACAAGATAAAATTAGCCTAACATGTTAAACAAAAGACAAGCATAAGATAGAATCAAACAACACATAGACATATTGAATGATTAATTGATAACTTATCTTTCAATGAAACATGGAAGATCTCAAGGCAAGAAGCCCTGAAAAAGTAGCTAAAATCGTCTTAGGGTTTTATCCCAAAATTCCACACACTAAGCTCTCCTCTCATGACAAAAAATTAGAAAACTATATATAGACTTTGACATCTGACGGCGTCACCTTATGCATTGTGACGCCGTCACCTCGCCGCTTTTAGGGTTCCCGGATGACCTTCTTGACGCCGTCCCTCTTTAGCTCTTCAAAAATCCATTCTGGCTTATCAAGGCTTGACGCCGTCGGACCTATAACGTGACGCCGTCCCTCTTTGATTTAAGCCGTGACGCCCTTGATTTAGTTAAAGCGTGACGCCGTCAGAATTCTCATGCAAACTCACTGGCCCGTCATGAGTAAATTTCACATCCAACTTTTCTTGCCAAGGCATGACGCCGTCTGGAGTTAATGTTGACGCCGTCAAAGGTGACTTTCAGCACAATTTTGAGACTTTGCCGTTTTCTTCACTTTTATGCTCCAAAAACGTCCAAAATGCCTCCTTTTCCAGATTTCTCCTCAAAAGTACCTAAAATGACAAAAGGAACGATTTAGGGCAATATTTGATCAAATAAATACGATTTCGGGCTTAAATGACCCCTTAAAAGCGGTACACTTTTCGCCTCATCAAATACCCTTACACTTGAGATTTGCTTGTCCTCAAGCAAATGCGCTTTTATTCTAATCAAAATACAAGTTAGGGGTCATTTAATGCAAACATAAAAGTAATTACAACAAATAATCGTTCCACTTCAATCATAATAAGCACGGAGATTACATACTAGCACCTCACAAGTAGTGTTTAGATACTCACATCTCTCAAGTGTCATCAAAATAAATCTCATAAATGAAAACGGAAAATATCTCTCACTACCTGTCATAGCAAATAGATTACCATAGGCTTGGGAAAGGATCGAAAACCTCCTCCACTAGGCGTAAGCACCTAAGATAAACTATCAAAGAGGGCTTTTAAATGGGTTATAACGTTAGGTGTAGGGAAAAGGAAAACACGGTTTTGTTGGATACGGGATATTTTACTGGTGGCGAGTTAAAGATCTTGATTAATTACATGTACTATACAATGTTGCTAAGCCAAGACTCGACTCGATTTAAGCTAATGAAAGAAAATAACAAAAACATAAAACAAACATAAAATAAAACGGGATGGTAGTCCGTATGTTTTTTTTCTTTTTCTCATTTTTTTGTATTTTTCTTGATTTTTTTTTTTTTTTTTTTTTTTTTTTTTTTTTTTTTTTGCATACACTCTTGCCCTACCATCCAAAATAATACATCATAGGGGCATTGCATTCCCCTTACACTTGAACTTTTACATAACTTTACAATTAACTAATCTAATGACTCGAATTAAGATAACCGAAAAACTTGGAGTACTTTTTAAAATATTTAGCACATATGGGGGTAATAAATGATGTTTCTTCCCCATTACTCCATTACACTAGTACTTTACCCATGAGTCCCAATCGTCCCAAAACAATATGTACAAAGATATGACTCGATTTAGCAACCATGTAATCAATTAGATAATTAACTTGGGTTTAAACAAATGTTGTAACAATAATGCACTAAAAATAAGTGCATACAAGGTAGGCTAAGGCGATTTGGGTGTACATTTAAGTGGGGTGTAACAAATTCTTCCTTTAAGTAAAATGCTTAAAGGTCGAAACGAAAAGATAGGCTCTGAGGGGTGTACTAGGGGTATCGTGTACTAAAAATGAGTACAACGCAAAGGGTGTGGGAGAATTACTTGACCAATGTAGCCAATGTAATTGTAACAAAAACACAGGTGTAAAACAATGGGTTAATCCTAATGCCTCTTATCATGTAGTAAATCTAACTACACGAATGTAGTCTCACTTGTGGCCTCGGAATGGTCCTAACGCAAGTTCTAGAATCTAAGTGCTACCGGTACACACATCATAGCATAAATGCTTTTCCTACCAATTCTAGGGGCGAACCTCACATATTTGGGGGTGGAAAATTTTTTAGTGGTACAGTTTTTGTGCTAGTCATATAACTCCTATCCGTGAGACGCTCATTAAGATCAAAGTTTCACTCTTAAATGTTGTAAAAAATTTTAAATTTGGCACTAAAATTACCTTAACAAGTATTTCTCTCAGTTTTATTACACATCTACTATTAAACAAACAAAAATCAAGCGCAATTGTATTCTCTAAAATCGTACTTTTACCCTCCCCTTACACTTAAGATGAACATTGTCCCTAATGTTCAAATAACAAGATGTAAAAGAAAAAGTAAAAGAATGAAATCAAATACTCCCCTGATTCGCTCGTTGGATAATGAAATTACACGGTTAAATCTTCCTCCAAAGAGAATGTTGAAGCTCCATGACTAATGCATCGCCATAAGCTTGATTCAAAACATTTCCTTGTCCAAAATAACCTGTTGAACCTGAGAAAACAAACACGAAAACCTGCATAACATCGGCGGGATAAAATCTATATATAAGGATATAATGCTTGTGGAATGATAACTTTGCAGATTCCTGGAGATTATAAGTTGGAGATTTTAATAAAAACTTTTTAAAAAACAAAAATTTCAAAAATTTCTGAAAATTAAATCTGACGCCGTCAGGTTATAACCCCTGACGCCGTCAGAAATGACCTGACAAAAATTCTCATTTTAAGTTTCCGGAAAATTTCTGGAAAAACCTTTACCTTACTTCCTGGAAATCCTGCAAAACATCATTATGACTCGATACAAGCATTTGACTCAAACAAATACGGATATGTATGTTAATTTATTATTATTACGATTCATGTTAATTTGTGTTCTAATAAACCGATTTAGATTTCCCTTACACTTAACTTTTGCAAAATACCTTTATATGTAGTTAAGACGAAGTTAAAAACAACATAAAGCATTTTCACAAATTACTTTTGAACATGAATCAATACTAATAAAAATTAAACACACATACGGAAACAAATAAAATCAAACAAACAAATAAATAAACACACAAAGCAAATAAACCATGGGCTGCCTCCCAAGAGCGCTTGTTTTTGTTCGAGTCACGAGCCTGACTCTACCCTTATTTAATGGATAAAGGAGAGGTTTTCCCTACACTTAGGATTAAGTGCGGGTGATAGTAGCGATACACACCAGCTCGGTAGGAGTATGCCACGTGAGGAAAGAGTGGTGGATGAATTATATGCTCAAAGGGGTGTGCTCCTTTCATTATAACCTTGCCTAGTTCACTTTGGTCAATGGGTGATTTTTGAGTTTCCTCCTAAAAAGGGATCATCTTCTATCAACTTCGAGAGACTCCTAGTTGGGAATCCATCATGACCTAATAAACCCGGTTTAAACCCATAATGTTTCTTACGATCAATCATGAATGGGTGATGTAAGTATGTAAGGTTATGGTTCACTCCTATGTCAGCTTCCTCTCTACAAGGCTTAGAGTCTACTACCTTCAACATAAAACTACCCGGACTATATGGTTTGATGGGTGGGTCGGGACCTAATTCAATTCCTAAGTTCACATCTAAGGATGGAAGATTAGGTAACGGTTTTGGTTTAGGCTCCGGTTCATCAAAACTAGGAACTTCCATAGAACTAAAAGAAAGGTTATGACTACAAGTATTCAAACCTATTTCTTCTAGTTTTGTTTCTTCCAAAGGTTCTACTTCAATTGGGGTTCCTATAGTCTCTTCTACTTCTTCTGAATAAGTCACGGGCGGTGTGTATGCCTCAAATGATGGTAGGACTTGTGGGGTATTTGGCGGGCTTGGATTTTCTACTTTATCATCCATCTTATCAAGATCACCTATATCCTCAACATGTGTTTCATTATAATCCAACCCTAACATTTTCCCAAGTATCTCAAGTGCTTCTCTAGGCATCTTAACTTCTATATCCGAATCATAAGGATCATCCTCAATATTATGACTGCTATATTCAAATTGCCCAAAAGATTCATCATGTGTTTCTTGAGATTCATCATCATCGATCATAAAACCTAGGTCTTTTTGATCAATGTGATCATGTTCGGCTAAATCCTCCATCACATCAAGGTCACCTATGTGTTTGTTTTGTACTATGGCATTACATGACAACCACTTAGGTATCTCAACACTAACATATTCATCCCCAAACAAACTTGTTTCATGATCCTCGAATTTTGTGGTCAATTGACTTGTACTAACGTTTGTTGGGTTGTCTACTATATAATAATATTGGGCACACTCTTCAATAGCTTCCCATGCTTTCTCAGCACTTAATTCCCTAATATCCCTGCCGGCAATATGGTAAATGTACCTTTGGGCTTGTCGGTCGACATGATTGTAAAAGAATTGAGTTAGGGACCAAAAATCGAAGTTATGATGAGGGACTTTTTGGAGTAAATATTTAAAACGAGTCCATGCATCATAGAGAGGTTCATCTTTATGTTGTTTAAACATCAAGATGTCATATGGAGTGGGTGAATTACGTGGTTGGTAGTATGGTGGATTCGCGTTCTCCATAATGGTGAACGGAAGAGTCAATGGAAATTACGAACAAACACACAAAGAAATAAGATAGACTAAAGAAAACCTAGAAAAATAAAATAAAAATCTCACTAGAAAGGAATCTAGTGAGTAGACCTATTAGAAATAAAAATTCAACCTAAACAATAACTATTCCCCGGCAGCGGCGCCAAAAACTTGATGCGTGGGTTTTGCAACCTTACAACAGGTTTTACCTCTCAAGGGATCTCAAGAGGCTTACAACCCCACCAGGCAGTGTACCTGACCGATGTAGTATAGTGTAGTGGTAAGTACGGGGGATTGATCGTTCTCCACAGGGAATAGTGTTCGTTAGGTATGAAAGGCTACTCTAATTAGGTCTAAGGGTTGAGGAAGATTCTTTTTATGTTTTTATATTTTTATGAAAGCAAGTAAAATCTCGGGTTTTGAAGGAGTGGGCGGAATTAGTTGCTAGTCAACTAACCCAAATTACTACAAATGCAAATAAAATAAAATAACAAAAATGAAAAGTGGTGAGAAACTTATGTGTGGAGAAATGTGTTTACTTAGACTTCCTTACTCCCTAACTATCTTTTACCGGTTAATTAGTGTGTATTAGTCGCGTGGATGACGGGTGTATTCCTTAATACCATTCGTGGGGTGGCGTACTTACTTCCCCAAACTCTACAAGCTCCTACTTCACTCCTATGTCGAGCCGGCTAGGAAGCTCCTAACATGGGATCACTAGAATTCGCTTGTGCATTAAATACAACCATAAAAACCTTTAGTACGCGTTTGGTTCATGTTTCTTAAGACGTTCAAGCAAGTTACCGAATAGGAAGTTAGCCAGTTTTCTTAAGCCTAACATAGATTAACAATCATCCAATACAACTAACAACACACTAACAACCAATAATCAATAGCTAGGTTTCATTAGATCTAAGCAAACACAAGATAAAATTAGCCTAACATGTTAAACAAAAGACAAGCATAAGATAGAATCAAACAACACATAGACATATTGAATGATTAATTGATAACTTATCTTTCAATGAAACATGGAAGATCTCAAGGCAAGAAGCCCTGAAAAAGTAGCTAAAATCGTCTTAGGGTTTTATCCCAAAATTCCACACACTAAGCTCTCCTCTCATGACAAAAAATTAGAAAACTATATATAGACTTTGACATCTGACGGCGTCACCTTATGCATTGTGACGCCGTCACCATCGCCGCTTTTAGGGTTCCCGGATGACCTTCTTGACGCCGTCCCTCTTTAGCTCTTCAAAAATCCATTCTGGCTTATCAAGGCTTGACGCCGTCGGACCTATAACGTGACGCCGTCCCTCTTTGATTTAAGCCGTGACGCCCTTGATTTAGTTAAAGCGTGACGCCGTCAGAATTCTCATGCAAACTCACTGGCCCGTCATGAGTAAATTTCACATCCAACTTTTCTTGCCAAGGCATGACGCCGTCTGGAGTTAATGTTGACGCCGTCAAAGGTGACTTTCAGCACAATTTTGAGACTTTGCCGTTTTCTTCACTTTTATGCTCCAAAAACGTCCAAAATGCCTCCTTTTCCAGATTTCTCCTCAAAAGTACCTAAAATGACAAAAGGAACGATTTAGGGCAATATTTGATCAAATAAATACGATTTCGGGCTTAAATGACCCCTTAAAAGCGGTACACTTTTCGCCTCATCATAAAGCGATATGAAAACGAGAAAACTAACTCATAACAATAACAATTTCATAACTAGGCTAACACCAAAGGTGTTTAGCCAACCATATTAAAACATGCAGAGAATTCAATGTTTAAGATCATATTGAAAGACATTGAATCAAATACAATAATGTAATACGAAATACTAAAAATTATGTAGCGTATGTCGTGAATTCTCCTTTGAAAATGACTTGTATGCTGCTGAATATCATCCTCCTTGAAGCCCTGAGTCCTTCTCTGGTTTTTGTGTGATGAGAGGATATATCAAAATGCATAATTAGGGCTTGTATTTATAGCCTCGACTAAGTTATTGCGTAACATCTGGGGTTAGTTACGCCGTAACCTCAGTATCTTAGATGATCTTATCCATAGTAATAATGTTACGACGTAACTTAGAGAAAAGTTAAGATCGTAGAACTCTCGTTAACAAGTTTACGCCGTAACCTTACAAATGGTTACGCCGTAACCTTACAAATGGTTACGTCGTAACTAATTGGACCATGAAATTATTCTAAGTCAAGAAAAATATACGGCGCATCTTGTGTTGGAGTTACGCCGTAACCTTGAACGCGTTGACTTTTGGTCTTCTAGTGTAAATCCTAGTTACGACGTAAGTAGAGTAGGGATTTACGCCGTAACTCTTGTCTAGTCAGCATACTCTTGTACATTTGCACTAATAACCTTCAAAATCCGTGTCTTTTTGTTCATATGCTCATTAGTAACTTGAAAACGAAATATTAACAAATAAGAGTATATATTCAAGTAAAATGATACAAATGATGAGCATATTAGGGGGAAATTGACAATAAAATATCAGGACAATTTGATGTTATCATCTCTTGATCCTCTAAGCGTCAACCAACGTTTTCTCGCTCTAGTGCAGAGGCAGAGTATCGTGGTGTTGCCAATGCTGTTGTTGAGACTTGTTGGTTATGGAATTTACTTCGTGAGCTGCATACACCTTTGTCTTCCGCTACGCTCGTCTACTATGATAATGTTAGTGCTGTTTATTTATCTTACAATCCGGTTCAGCATCAGCGTACGAAGCACATTGAGATTGATATACATTTTGTTCTCGACTTGGTTGCTGCTGGTCAGATTCGGGTATTTCATGTTCCTTCACGTTATCAGTATGCGAACATTTTCACTAAAGGCTTGCCATCGGCACTATTTGAGGAATTTTGCGCCAGTCTGAGCGTCTGGTGTCCTCCCGTTCCGACTGCGGAGGAGTGTTATCCCGTATTATTCATTGTATTTGTATCGGGCTCAAGCCCGTTTCTAGAATGACCCATGTAATCTTATATATTGTACCACAATTACTATTAAATGGATATCGATCATTTACACCACTTACAAATCTGTCTAACTGAATCTGCTCTCGTTCATCTCCGTAATTATGTTGCTCTGCTATGATTTTGGTTTTGCAATGACTTTGGTCCTTCTTTTTCAGACTTGACTATTGTCGCCTTGTTACAGTTTGGGTTGCATCTGATTGAGAATCCGTCTAGGTCAGAGTTTGCACTCCGGGACACTCCGTTTTTTGTTTGTTTTCCAGTTTTAGTTTTAGTTTATTTTATGTTTGGCAAACTCTCAATGTTTACCGCTGCAGCATTATGAGTTTGAGAGGGGATTTTAGATAATAAAGGCCCGCAAGCCCGTTGGGTTTGACCCGTTTAGTGATTAGGGTTAGGTTAGTTTTGTATTCTATTTAATATTTGGTAATCTTCATTATTTAGTGAATCTGATAATACAATTTGTCAATTCCCTCTGAGTAAACTCAAACGTAATGCAAGGAAAAGCGGGCGCTAATGCAAGAAAATGAGATGTTGTTCGTCCACTTCTGCTCCAGCTGAGAAATTCCCTTGTAGTCAGAGGAAACTCAAACGTAAGCTAGAACCGGAGAAGAGAATATACTTTAGGTTTAGTCCTATTGCGTGGAACTAGAGGGGAGTTCACTCACACCCGGGGCCGCTTCATTCTCCTAAGCCTCAGAAATTTCTGCACACCCATCCCTGCCTTTGAGTAGTTTCGATCATTCATGTGATACACACTATAATACTACAAGTTATACGCAATTCACAATGTGGGACATGTTGCACGCGGTATGCAGTGTAAACTATAAGGCACTTTGCTTAAAAACATGATAGATAGCCGTTTTGAATTAACTGAGCAAAATACTTGATTATGGTGATTGTGATTTGGGAAGGGTGTAGACTGGTAGTTGAGCTTCTACCATTCTACTAAACACATATGAACTAACAAACAACAAAAAGTATATACATAAATGATGATGTTGTTTTAGTACACATAGCATGAAATGTTTAATGATACAATATGGCTAATAATACAATATGGCCCAAGTATACTGATATTGTGTTATGGTGTTATTATAAGTTTATATTAAAACACCTGATGACGACGCCGTTTTGCTCCCGCTTTTCCCGCCAAAATCGTTGGGCCAATTTTGGCTGATTTCCGGCCTACTTTCGAGAGATCCGATCCGCTTATGCCATAATCAATAGTCCCGAACCTTCCACATTCATCTTCATTTACCCAAAACCCACATGTTGTTTGTTGCTTTGATTATTTGTTACTGATACCATCTTCTCGACCTCTTGCTCTGAATCTTCTGGTAGGTTATGCTTCTCATGTTTTTGATTTTAGTATGCTATGTTTTTGTGTGACCATGGTCAGCCTATTTGAGTAACCTTATGGCAGGTTATTCTTCAACGGACTCTTGCAATATGCTGTCGGTTTGGCTTTTTATCATACCTACTCGAAGATTTTTAACACCCGTCTACATGTATAGAAGTTTATTTTTAAAATTAGGGTTTTCCTATGATTTGGGGGTTTTGCTAATTTAGTGTTTCTTTACAAATTATCGGAGTTTTTATAAAGTTTATGTTTGCTATAATATGTTTGCTATGTTATATAATATTTTTAAGATACATCAGGAACTCTGATTGGTTTGTTTCTTAGTAGTTGGTTCGTTGTTTGTTAGTACGTTGTTTGACACGACTAATTAAGTTACTTATAATTTTAGTGGACTCTATTCATGGTGTTAGCGTTTGGTTTAGCTGTCTGTGACACCGTTACATTTGTTATTTCTGCAGAGAATCTCTTGCCTTGGCAACCTCCATATTTTTATTTTTTTGGAAAAAAGGAAGGCATGTCTCTATGAGTATGGAAGGAAAGGGTTCGGAAAAACTTGAGATTGTCCGTATCTTGGCGGGGCAACATGCTATGTTTGCAGCCATGGCGGGCATGTCCTGTTTTTCGGGTCTGTACCTATCCGAGTCTCATTTGGTCCAAAAGAATCTATATGTTATATATACATGGTCTTTGTGGTGGCATTGTTTTAGGGTTAAAGCGGTCTAAACTTTCGGCCGACAAAAGTCCCTATGTCGTTTTGCGTGTGTACCGTACATATATGGTAATAGTAACGGGCTGTGATGACTGTTATAATTTTAACGAATTGGAATGGGTCATCGAAGGTTTTACCGTAACCTGGCATGGCAATGACCGGATGGCATAGTATAACTGATTACTATGCAACCGAGGTTCTTTGCAGCCACGGTGAAATCCAAATGTTTCTGAGACCCGTACTTCAATTTCAGGTCTGAGCCCAAAAAACCACTCATGTGTCCGGTTTTGGGTATTGTTTGCTGCCCCAAGCCCTATACAGGGGTGTACCTAACACTACTGATACCAACTACTTCGCTTTGCTGTTGGAGGTTCTGAACGGCTTCTGGTGTTGTAAGTATGAGGACTTTGTTCCTTACTAAATCAGAGTTTTTCGAGTTTTGGCATCCGTTCAATGGTGTTTGGTTTTGTATCAGCTATGTACTTGATACCTGAACGTTCAAGGGTAGCCACAAATTGTCGCTTCAAGCATTTCATGTTCCATATTGATCTTTTATTGCTTTATTCTAAACAGTTAGTGATTAGCGTTGTGCATCATGCAGCCTCTTCAGATCCTGAGGTGTTAAGAGACACGTGTGTGGTCCATGGTTGTTCCAAGTGAAAGTTGTGAGGAGGTTGCAGTCTCACAGTCTAATGAAATAAAAAGTGAGGTTATCAGTATTCCAAGGTAGATGATGTGCCACTTATTCCTCAAGGTGTGTTCTTTTACGGTTTCGTGCTGTCTATTTTTGCTATTCAACTATTTAAGGGTTGTAGCTTTTATTGTATCAATTTTTTTTTTATTTTTTATTTTTTTGTATTTCAACAGGAGCAGGTCTGCACCTTTCCGTTTTCGATTCTGATGTACCTGAAAATTCAGAAACCTTACCTGAAACCCCTATCGATGTTGAGGAACTGTTTACAAGGTCGAGTGTCAATGGTATAACGATTAACGAACCGGAAATGCTGCATACACGTGCGTCTTATCGTTATCGCGAGTGTTTGTTAGAGTCGGAGGCTATCGGAAAGGGGAAAGGGAAAGTGGATGATGTGCCGTCTCATGAGTCTAGCGGTATAGTGACGCATCGTCTTTTTATCTTTTCTTAAACACCTGTCGTATTTATGTTTCTCGGGTTCTTCTTACGCGTTCTGTTTGCGGGTTGTCACACTGTAGGTGGCTCAACTTCGGAAGTGTTGCCAACCTTGCCGGTTGCTGGCTACATTAGTATTCCTGAAGGTGTGTTCCTTGACGGTTTTGTGGTGTCTGCTTTTGCTATTTGACTGTTTACGGGTTGTGGTTTTTATTGTGTGCAACTTTTTTTGACTTCAACAGGAACAGGTCTGCAATCTGAGTCAGTTGTTGCATCTGTTGGTCATGTGTCCGCTGCGACGGTGACGTACGGTTACGTTCTTCTTCCCTATGCATCTTTCGGTGTTTGGTGTTTATGATGTTTTACGATACGTATTCTGTATATGTGACCTTTTGTTTTCCGTGATATCTAATAACAACACTATCTTCAATTGTAGTTACAGGTTCTACGTTCATTCGTCCAATAGGTGTGCATGTTCATGGTGAAACGTCGTCGGCACGTTCTAATTCAGATGTTCCATTGGCTGGTCATGTGGAGGCTGCTATGGCATCGTGTGGTTCGTTCCTTTGTTTTTACGTGTTTTCAGTCATTTAGTGTTGCTAATGTTTTCCGATATCTGTTGTATGCATATAAGCGATTGCACTTTAGCTGTTAACAGTTGCCAATAAAAATAAAAGTTAGTTGCCTGTTGCTCACTTATCCAAGAGCTTTCATATTTTGGAATCTGTGGTATTGCCTACTGGGTGGTGAAATGATATATCAAGTATCTCAAATCCGTGAACGAACAACAAAGAAATGAAGGACAAAAGTCATAAATCCAAATGGTAGATAAAAAAAACTTATAAGGCAATATATGACTTTATTATATTGTTTAAATGGCAGTTTGTTTACATTTAGCTACTGAGCTATGTGAAATATGAAATAGCTGTTGTTTTTGGATTGCTCTATTTATATACTAATAATATTAGTTGGTAATTGGTATGCATTGAGTGAATTCATAATATATAGGAACGCTGAATTTGGCTTTAATACTAAAATGGATAAATGTTACAATTTTAGTTGAATAACATTAGGATATTTTAGCGGCTTTGACACATGTTGAAAATAGTAAAATTATTTGAATCAAGCTATGTGCCTATGTGGAACATCTTCTGATGAGGGTGCTATGTTTGGATATATATAGCTTCAGTATTAGGATCCGTTGTGAGCCAAGTGGCTGTTTTGATGTTATGACCATAGCTAGTTGACTTAAAACATGATGACGATGTTTAATCACGTGTTTAGATATTCAATTACGTGTCAAATCAGCCTTATCAAATTTATTTTTGTCTTACAGATGATAGGTGGTATGAAGTATGATTGTTATTTGTTGTATATGTGGTGCTTCAATGAACACTATAAACAGGGGGTCAGGCAAAACATATATGATATATCAGATATATCCTGTGAGATGGGTCAGGATAAAACTAAAATGCTATTGACAATGTCAGATGGGTCAGGATAAAACTAAAAGGTTATTGCGATGTGATATCAGATATATCCTGAAGCTACTCATATTTGTGGTATCTGCATTATAATGGCCTGCATTTTTCATATCAGTTGAATATATGATTAAGGTTCCTTTTTAGGAATGCCAAATGATGGTTTTTGGAATATGAAATAACTGTTGTTTTTGGATTGCTCTATCTATATACTAATAATATTACTTGGTAATTGGTATTATACATGGATCTCATTGCAAGACATAGGGCATAACTTCCTGGTATTTATCCCTTAGTCATAAGACTCATAACATCTAAACAAGAAAAGTTAAGAAACCGCGTCACAATAGATGAACTGTTGCACGAAGACCCGCACAATCAGACGGTATACAATCACAACAACTTTTTTTTATACTTTTATTGTTACCAAAGAACCTGAACGTGTGTTATCTTTGACAGAATGTCAGATTCACTGTCGTTGCTACAATTGCTGAAATCAGTAACGAAAGGCCCTGGTACTTTCAACGATGCCGTGACTGCCGGCACAAGATCTATAACAACTTTGCGCACGCCCACTGCGAGCCGCCTAACCTAACCAGCTTAACGACTACAGGTACAAACAATAATACTGATTATACAAAGTGGTATCAATATTTGTTTCCTGCACATGAGCTAGCTATTGCACATGAAAAAACACTTCTGATGTTATTAAAACGCAAAAAATTGTTATCAAGCATTCGCACACATATATTTGTTGGAGATTCTTTAGTTTGTGGATGTCATTATGGAAGCAATACATAGTAAATTGGCTGACCACTGAATCTGTTTGCTATATATGTTCAAAATCTGTAGCTAATCTAATATATATTGTTAAAATTGTTGTAAAGGATCAACACGCATATATTTGTAGGACATTGTTTAGGTTTTTGGTAGTTTTTCGTCGCGTTTTTAGTTGTCACAATGAGACTTTCAGATACTCATAGTTTCTTTTCAGTTTGCGGTACATTCAGCAGTTGTGTGTTTTCAAAAATGCCACATGTAGCATTTCTTTAGCAGTGTGTATATTATTTGATAGCTAACATTTTCAATATTTTCCTTTAAATTTTTATGAAAAGTTTCAGTTGCGACTTAGACTACTTGAAGACACTCTAAGGTCACCTAACCCCATCAATCGTATCAGCTCCTCAGATGGAAAAAGCATGAACAATGGTCCTTGACGCAAATAAAAACAAGCAAAAAACAGGCTAGGCCGCATCGCGGCCGGTCGTTGCCAATGTCTTAGTATCGGGCCGTTGCCATCAGTTGTCTTCTAAAGTTTTGTGTGCATGTTGATAGTTTTTAGTAGTATAGGGCTTGGGCTTTGTACAATGTCTTAGTATCGTTTCTTAAGTCAAGTGATGGGCTAATTAGAAATTTGTCTTAATTAGTTTATACTTGGATTTTTCTTTGTAAATAACCTTTTCCTTTATCTATTTATTTTACCTTTGTAAAAAAATGGCTTTGCAAATTGGATGCTAATCTGTTGTTGCTTATTATCGCAAACTGAAACACAATTTCCATGACATTTTATACTCCCTAAGTCAGAGTTGCTTCTGAACATTTGGCCCATGGCTCAAACCCATCAATAGTTATTAAACTGCTCTGCCATAACTCCTTCCAGGTTTCTTTAGTTCCACTCCTATATCAGAATGCCCATGGCTCAAACCCATCAATAGTTATTGAATACTGTATAATATTATTTAGTAAGCCGGGAAAATATGTACATTTTTCTTAAGCATGTAAAAACAAAATATTTGCGACAAAACAGGAGATAGCATAGTTAATACTCTATGATAGGTATGCAAAATGTATATTATTTAGAGCGAACAGGTGTGGATTTTCTAGATGGGAATATTAGTTTGCATTTGCAGGTGTGGATTTTCTAGATGGGGAAAAATGAGAGATTATGATGGGCGAACAGGTGAAATTAATTTTTGCGAACTTTTCAATCAAATACATTTCACGCTTACCCCATATGTGTTTCAATGTCACCTTGATTTCAGGCTGGCGACGATGACCTTATTGGCATAGTAGAAAATTACCGTCCAATAACCAACGCGGTAAAATGATGCCCGGCAGCAACGCGCCGGATCGCCGCCAATCTCGTGTTATCTATATATGGATCGTTAGCTAAATGTTCTAATGACACTTGTGTACAATGCCATCGTAGAAACAAATTATCAACGCCAACTTGTGTTGCTTATGCTAGCTTTATGTATTTAATCTGATGAAATTTAGTTAAATTTGGGAGTTTAGATCGTCAGTTTAAATAAAACAACACGTTAAATAAACTGCCCCTTTCGTTTATTTGGCCCAATATTTTACTTAAACTAACGTAAGTGACCTGTTTTTTTTATTTGGCCCAATATTTACCGTTGTTAACATAAACATATCACTATATCAGAATTAGGGGTGTTCAAGGATCGGATAATATCCATAGTAACCGAAAACCAAAATCGAACCGAACCGAATTGGTCAAAACCGATCCCAACCGAACTAAATATTCGGTTATCGGTTTGGATATGGGTTTCGCAATGAAAACCGAAAACCGAATATATATAATATATATACTAGCAGGGTACCCGCGCAATGCGGCGGCGGGTACCCTGTGACTATATTTTGTGGCGAACAAATGTTATTCGGTTACACGTTTTTATATCGGTAACTGTACAAAAGAATAATAATTGAAGTTAAAATTAGTTTCTATCGGTAACGACAATAAATATGTTGTACAATAATTTTCAACGAACAATAATTTTTAGTTTAATGTTTTCCTTATAATGACTTTAAGGAAAACGATAATTTTAAGTTTTAGTAACTTTAACCAATATCAAACTAATTGTAATTTACAAATCGTAGAGTATCCACGCTATGTTAAAGCAATTTAGAAGCATCAATTGATAATTCAAGTATGCGTATTGCAGCCCAACTCATAGCCCAATATCCAATCCAGTTCAATAGTTATTCAACCCAGTCTGATATTTGTGATATACCTGGCCCAAAGATGATATTAGTGTGTATAACTAACACACGGTTTCATTTTGATAACCCTAGTACCCTACACACACATTTCATTGTTTCATCCGCCCCCTCACATACATTTCCTCTCGTCTAATTTTTCTCATCTCCCATCAACTCATCAAATCACAGATCTCATAACATATCGATTTGAGGTAGCTTTGTTGTACATTGTTGTTGCTTGGGTCTTCACGAATCTTTGTTGTATATCTTTGTTTAAGAAAATAAAATAGAAGGGTTAGATTTTGATTTGTTGAAGGAAGTTGATGCATTACGTCGTGCTAAGAGTTTGAAAAGCGAGAATACGAGTGTGAAGAAACGGTCTGGGAAGGATTTCGTGACCATGTTTTTCGTTGTTGTTGCTTGTTTTGTTCTTTCTTTGACTCGGGTTATTTTGTGTAACTGATTGGAAAAAAATCGATATGGGTCGGGTTGGGTTTGATCTTATATTTTGTTAGTTTGTTTCATTTTTTGATGGTGTTAACAGAAACTTTTGGTTTCTGGTTTAATATTACTTAAATCTATGTTTACTTTTAAAAGCTATGTATAC
Source organism: Artemisia tridentata subsp. tridentata (assembly GCA_021014915.2). Lineage (NCBI taxonomy): Eukaryota > Viridiplantae > Streptophyta > Magnoliopsida > Asterales > Asteraceae > Artemisia > Artemisia tridentata. The sequence goes on along the minus strand of CP139501.1, from coordinate 219,730,738 downwards.
TAAGGATCATATTCAAGAATAGTAATAACACTGCGTGGATGCTTTTTCGAGCCTCGGCGCTCCCTACAACCCCACCCACGCGCCGCGACAACCACTGCCGTTCACCACCGCCACCACACCGATGCTCCATCACCCTTTTCTCGACAGTAACACCACGCACGCGCCCTCCACCGTCATCCCTCGACCACAGTAGCAATACTATCGATTTTTTTTCGTAGATTTGTAGTTTTTTTTACAGATCCGTATAGATTAGAGGTGTAATCGAGCCGAGACAACTCGCGAGCAACTCGAGATCGACTCGAAAAATACTCGATTCGACTCGATTTTAAACGAGTCGAGCTCGAGCTCGAGCTACTCGTGTAAGATGTCGAGTCGAGTTCGAGTTCTAAGTTACTCGGCTCGTGAAGCTCGCGAGCCTTAACGAGCTTTAATAAAATTACATATATACCCTTTATTTACACATATATTTACTTTTCATTTTCTTTCATATAAAACACAAGGACCTATTTGCAATTTCTAAAAACTACACTATACTAATAAACCTAACCCTATATCTCATTTTCATCTTCATCTCCAACCTCCCACTTCTTCTCTCTCTCTTGCCGCCGCCGGCCACACCCCACAGCACCACCACCGCCACTCCTACAACCACACCGCCACCACCAACGTGACCCTCTCACTCTCCTCTTTCTTTTGCTATACTACACGCGCCACCAAACGACACCATCATCTCGTTGTCTTATCACCGCCGCTACCACAACCTTACCACCACCATTTTCGTACTCTAAACGTGTAGATCGATTGAAGATACGGTAAGGAAACGCGTTTTACGCGTGGGTTGACTCACCACCGAGTCAACTCGTAATTTTCTTGATTATTCGGGTTCGAAAACAAATGGGTTTAAGGTTTTGATTGATAAAAATGATAAAAACATGAAGTGGTATCCGTTGTTGTGTCGTGTTTTGTGTCGTCGACGTGAAACCGTGAGCATAAGCTCACGGTTCGGGCTTATTTTTGATCTTGTTGTTCTTGTTGAATTGTTGTTTATTTATTTTGTTTATGTTCGGATGGATACTGCCGATTGGTTTTGGTTGAAACAATATTGGTTTTGTTGGTATAGTTGTGAGCTGAGATCGATGGTTTCTTTTCTTGTACATTGTGCTTAGGTAGTTGTACATGTTGGTGATGGGGTGTTTTAAATTGTGTATTAATTGTTTTGGTCTGAAAATTTTGGTCTGAAAATTTTGAGGAGAGAGAGTCATTCCTCTATTATAAGTAGTATATATATATATATATATATATATATATATATATATATATATATATATATATATATATATATATATTTTATGTATTTATATATAAAAAAAAAATCACTAAAAGTCTTTCTTAGCATAAATATAACATTATTTAAGCTTGAAAAAAATTGTGCTAAAAATATATATATAATTAAATGAAAAAATAATTAAAATTATGTAATTCGGGTTATTCGGTTCGGTTATAGAGGTTCGGTTTTTGGTTCGATTGAATCAAATTTGAATTCGGTTCGGTTCGGTTTTCGGTTTATCGGGATGGGATGCAGCGCAGGTCTTCATGCGATAGGACTTGCTAAACAGCTCCTCCAGGTGCACCACGACTCCTACGCTTTGATAGTGAGTACAGAGAGCATTACCGATCACTTCTACAATGGAAATGATCGTTCCAAATCCATTATCAACTGCTTCTTCCGTGTTGGAGGCGCTGCAATCCTCCTTACCAACCACCCCTCTGACCACCACAATTCCAAATACCAACTTCTTCACACAGTACACACCTAATACATCAAGCTCAGATCGATACTACAACTGTATTTTCAGGGAAGAAGATAACGAAGGTATAGCAGGCATCAGCATCAACAAAGACCTCATCGCAGCCGCCACAGCAACCATCAAGCCCAACATAACTACTGTAGGTCAGCTAATCCTTCCGCTAAAAGAGAAACTGTTCTATCTAATACACTGCATCTCTAGAAAACTCTATCCAGCAGCAAAAATCCAGCCTTACATACCTAACTACAGCAATGTCGTTAATCATTTCCTTCCTCATGTTGGAGGGAAGCCGGTGCTTGATCAATTGCAGAAGAGTCTCGGGTTTTCTGATGCTGACATGGAACCTTCGAGAATGACATTGTATAGGTATGGAAACACCTCCAGCAGCTCGATATGGTATTAGCTAGCATATTTGGAGGCAAAGGATCGGGTCAAAATAGGTGACCGGGTCTGGAAGATTGCGTTTGGGTCAGGTTTCAAGTGTAGTAGTGTCATATGGCGTGCTATGAAGACGGTTGATCATGATGACAGTAATCCTTGGGCGGTAGAGATTGATGAATTCCCAGCGTCTTTGGAGGACTGTGATGGACCAAACCCTATCTATTTCGAACCTTAAGAGTAAATTATCTTGTCTTACCGCATTGTTCAAATGTGTACACTACTTAAAACATCCTTGCATAATGAGCAGCAGAATTGTAACTTGACAATAAGCTGTCTTTTGCGATGAAAATTGCGTGTTTATTTATTGTAGTTAAAGCATGTCTAAATTAATTAAGAATATGTGTGATTTATATCAGGGTTAGCATTGATTTTTAAAGTCCTTTTTTTTTTAACCGGTTCCGACTCGATATTGCGAGCCGATAATCCCAGGGCAACTACCTTAAGGATACCCCGGAGTCATCGCAGGTGAACCTCCGTGGCCACATGAGGATTAATTTTCTCCCCAAGGTTTGAACCTGGGACCTCCAGGGAGTTACCCACTTAGGAGACCAAATCCAAACCACTGGGTCACCCCATGTGTTTTTTAAAGTTTCATGTTTATGTCCATGTAAACATGAAAATTCCCACCCAACCCAACTTTGTTAACACAGTAGGCAAACTTAAAGTCTCATGTTTATGTCCATGTAAACATGAAAATTCCCACCCAACCCAACTTTGTTAACACAGTAGGCAAACCCGGGACTGCATGCCAGTCACTAAGCATTTAAAGACTTGTTCGTCGTCTTATGCTTATAGCTCTTACCCTAAAGATCATAATAAACATCAAATTTCTCATCTGGGATGAGCATACTTAAATTCGTACTTCTTCTTTTGTGGTGAAATCTAGGTGAGGAATTGACCATCTATCAGTAACTATTTTTTGAGAGGAACATTGCCAAATGTCTACCATGGTGACTCTTTCTATAACTAACTAAATACGGAGTAGTAGTTTAAAAATTTCTGTAAGAGTGTCGCATAATACCAATCACCAGTTAAGTTAACCCTTGCACGACACTGATTCTAGTGTTTGTTTTGATTCACCAAGGTACCTTGTGGGCTGGCGGGTGTCCCAACAATGCATTCAGGTTTGAGTAGGCCAGGACCCCAGACGATTCTGACCCAAGCAGATGAGTTATGGGTTGAGCATACGAGCAAAGGGCCAAATACCATATGGTAGCATGACAAAAGATAAAAAAGCTGATGTGTTGTTCATTTATACCGTTTTTATCAGTTCTTCATGTTTCTGTTTTGTAGTCTTATCTACACTTCACACATCAAATCACAATGTATTCGCTATATATGAATCATATTTTCATTCTTCTAGCAGTAAAGAAAAAAAGCGCAAAAATATAAGGATTAACTGCGTAAAATAGCAATGCACTCTCACAAATTTACCAATCACGTATTTTTAAGTTTACTAGAATACTTGAGTTTTTATCAATAATAGCAACATACTTTCATTTCTTTTTACCAACACTAGTTTCATAATCCACACATCATGTTTGCTGGGACCGGTAACAATACCAAAACATATAGCCATTTCTCAAAGTATGTTGCTACTTGCTACAATTGGTAAAAGAGTGAAAGTATGTCATTACTTTGGGCAATTATCCAAAATATAAGTATTACATGTTTTGATTCCAAATAGCTCAAGTATTTTCACAAATTTGAGCAATTTCCACACATACATCTATACAGAATTGACTGCACTCCAACAGACAAAGCTTCTATAAATAAGACACAAACTCGTAACTCAGATTGAGAACACAAACTGCATCATAAAAGCAAGCTACTGACATGCTTGCAGAGAGACTTAAAAGTGAAGGAAGAATATGAACATGAAACAGCATGTCAGGTAGGCTTCCAGTTCAATCTCTGTTTAATAACGAGTGGACGATCAACCACAATTCGATGCACTGGAACCCTTCTTCTAGCTGATAGTATTTCATTCAGTTGGTCAATTTGGATGAGAAGCTGCTTTATTTTCTGCAAACAAAGCAGTGCAGTTACAACAAAATTGACAGCAAGCCAAAGAAGCAAGATAATAAAAAATGGAAACAAAGAGGCAAAGTCTTCATTGAGCAGTCATAGATGCAAAATAATATTCACTCCATGCCCACAGGGCTTATGAAGTGGCTGGAACTTGCTCAGAGTATTAAGTTAGAATCTAGCAGTTGTCTATCGCTGACGAGCAATAATATGAGTTTGTTTAGGTTTTTAAAAATTGCTCAGTGGACATGTATTATACTCAAAAAGTTTCACCATCCCTGGTGTCATTTACCAGGCAGTACAACAATTTCGGGTATTACATGAGTTTCACAATATTTCCAGTTTCCAAAGTTTCAACATTAGAAGTATCTACTAGGTTTCAACATTAGAAGTATCTACTAGCATACCTACTCATCACCAAATGGATTTTGAAAATTTGCCACTTAATCAAATGGAACATTGCAATTTTCATGAGACAAAGGGAGTACATATGTGAAGTTCTGTAGCTCAATCTGTAGAAAATAGCCTAACAATATCCAGGTATAATATAAGTATGTACCTAGTTGAGCTCAAGAAATCTCATGAGAACCCCAACTCACCTTTCTTCTTAGTGGGCACAATATATCTAAACGTATTTGACCCTTGCCCATCAAAACAAGTATTGTATACTCATTCTTACAGCTAAACTAGATTAGTGCAAATTTTCTGTGGCAATCCATAATGTAACATCCAGCTTACATACGAAGAGTTGTTTGAAAAGCTAGCCAATCATGAAAGATGGAGTATTTTGTTACAACTGTTGTTGCCAACACGAACAAGACCCCAATAATTGACCATGGTAACTTATTGCGGGTTGAAGCAACAACCTTAAGACACTCGGTATATCATTTCCAAAAACGCCATTCAATGCTCCACTACAACAAGTCAATTTAATGCACGTCCGGCAAAGTATCAGAAATAAAATTAAAGAGCAATGATTACGACACGCAAATGCGCTAAGTATATCAGGCAACGTATGGATGGGAAATGTTGATATAGGCAGAGCTTCTCCAAGCCAATGGACACACATCATTCAAAACTTTAACCCTTGTGTGCGATTCCTGTAAACATGACTCAAACTCTACATAGACAACCAATCCTCATAAAATGTACAATTGAACTACACAAAAGTCAAAACCCTCCATCAATATTCAGCCTTTCTTATACCCCACATTTGGTTCACCACAAACTTTACACACATCAGATAGTTACAACAATGTTAGCAATCACAAGTTCATACAATAAAATATGCTAGTTAACACGACATGTTAGAAATTGGGTAAGGGTTGCAATGATAATTTTGGATAATGTTCTCAAATCGTGTATGTTCACTTTCCAAATAAAGTATCTTAATGCCTAGGTATCACGAAATCCTTATTGGGATAATTCAAAAAGAACACTTAGTTTCTAGGCACAAGAGAACTAAGCAATTCAAAGAGATTATGTTAGTTTTCCGTAGGTTCAAATGAGACCAATGTTTGTGTTATTAACAGAAACTTTTGACATTTACAAGGTGGTTTAAAATGGTTGGAAACCAACAATCACAACTGTTGAAAAACAGTTATGTTGGTTGAGTTTGGGCGGAAAAAACCATGGGACCCCAATCAGAGGCGCTGCCCAGGGGCCCGTGTCTTTGCCATGGTCGAAAGCTTATGTTACCTACCATTAACTAGTTATTTCTAACGGATATTAGAAGACACTTGGGAATTAGGATCATAAAACAATGAAAAATAATAGCTAGCTAGGCATTTTGGTGGTGGTAGTATAAAACAAACAAACAAACAAACAAACAAACCTCGTCTTTTTTATTAATAAGAAGCATCATTCGATCATTCGCCTCGTTCCGAACTCTTCTCTTCCACCTCTGCCACCGTACTCCAAACACCCCAACCACGAAAACCGAAAGCACAGCCGCAAATGACCAAACACCAACCTTCTCACGAATACCATACAAAACCCTCAAAACCCCACTTCTCAAAACTGACATCACTCCATTACTACTACTACTTCCACCTTCCGGGTCATTTGGTATTTCAGTATCCATTTCATTTGGCACCTCAGTTTCTTCAACTCCTAAAGATGATGATGATGAAACTGGTTGGTGATCATTGTGTGGTGGTGGAGTAACGGGTAAATTTTCGTGGTGGCTTGGAGGGAAAACTGAAGGGACCAAAACTACGTCGTCTTCATCTGAATGAGTGGTTGTTGATGACCCAGAAATTGCTTCCCACTCGTTGTCCTCCATTAGCTAAGCTAGGTTCTTTCTAGACAGATGTATGAGCTTCATATTCTCTTGTACTTGATCCATTTAAGTCAGTCAACGTTACTAGTTAGTATAATAGTCATAACGTTTATTATCTGAACAAATAACATCAAGTCGTTGTAGTATAGTGGTAAGTATTCCCGCCTGTCACGCGGGTGACCCGGGTTCGATCCCCGGCAACGGCGTTTCTTTTTGACCTCTTTGTTTTGTTATTGGGTTTTTTGTGGGCCTTATTATTATTATTTTTTTTCCTAGAAATAAAATATCATACTGTATAAGTTAACACTTTATTACTGTATAAGTTATTTAAAGTGGAATTCTTATGTAACAAGAAGTGATTTGTGTTTTATAAAAGTTTGAGTTACCCTTTCACTTAAGCATAATTTGGCAATCAGTTAGAAAGGACTTGTCATCCACCGAGACATAGTTTTAGTTTTGGTTTTGGTTACATAATAAGCTTCAAATACTGTTATAGTCGACATACTATTCAAACACGTTTCTGACCCATTTCACACCAAAATATTTATAGTTTTTCTGTATTTAACATGTTGGTGAACTGCGAATTACTTGTACTTAACATGTAACAAGTGAAGAAAAAACGATTCTTATTGGCATTTTTAAAGGGACTTATTTCGCTGCTACAATCTTTTTTGCTGCTATTAGTCCTTATGCACATAAACTAGACTAAATACTAGTTTTCTAACCAGACTAAATACTATAATTGCACATAAACTTCATATACAATCGACTGTTCTTGTGCAATGAAAACTTTGAATTAGTCCTTATGTAAGCCTTCATAATCAATTAAAACGGACTTTTGAGATATATGGAGTATGCTGTGATTTTGGTTGCTTAGTAAATTTCAAATGTGGCTTAATATGCATCAACATACTATTAATTTTAGATGTTTTTTATATCACCCGTCGGTTATTTTATTTTTAATACATTATATTATATTGTGTCAAGCAGTAGACGAAAACTCATGTTTACACTTGCAAGATGAAACAATATTATGATATACAGGAAGGAATTGAAAAGGAGGAGAAGAAAATTGATGATCAATAAAGATATACATGTTTTTATTAATAGATAGAAGATTAACAACATATAAAATGATTTACAAAAGATTAAAACATACATAAACAAAGGTAATTGCATGAACAGAATTTATTGCAAAATAAAGAAAAAGTTGAATGGCATCAAGGCAACTTTATGATGATGTAACCTGTCAATATTGTCTTGTTATTGTGCTTTAATAAGGCTTTGGGGGTGGGGGAGACTTGTATTTGTAAACTGGAGAAGGTGAAGGAGGAGGTGGGGACTTGTAAACATAAGGAGGCGGTGGAGACGGCGACGGAGGAGGGGGAGACTTATAAACGTATGGAGGTGGTGGTGAATGTTTTGGAGGAGGGGGAGACTTGTACACGTAAGGAGGCGGTGGGGAATGTTTTGGAGGAGGGGGAGACTTGTACACGTATGGAGGCGGAGGAGAATGTTTTGGAGGAGGGGGAGACTTGTACACGTATGGAGGCGGTGGAGAATGTTTTGGAGGGGGGGGAGACTTGTAAACGTATGGAGGTGGTGGGGAATGTTTTGGAGGTGGGGGAGACTTGTACACGTACGGAGGCGGTGGGAATGTTTTGGAGGAGGGGGAGACTTGTACACGTATGGAGGCGGTGGAGAATGTTTTGGAGGAGGGGGAGACTTGTAAACGTATGGAGGTGGCGGGGAATGTTTTGGAGGTGGGGGAGACTTGTACACGTATGGAGGTGGTGGGGATGGTGATGGCGGTGGTGGAGACTTGTACACGTATGGAGGCGGTGGGGAATGTTTTGGAGGAGGGGGGGACTTATAAACGTATGGAGGTGGTGGTGAATGTTTTGGAGGAGGGGGAGATTTGTACACGTATGGAGGTGGTGGTGAATGTTTTGGAGGAGGGGGAGACTTGTACACGTAAGGAGGCGGTGGGGAATGTTTTGGAGGAGGGGGAGACATGTACACGTATGGAGGCGGTGGAGAATGTTTTGGAGGAGGGGGAGACTTGTAAACGTATGGAGGTGGTGGGGAATGTTTTGGAGGTGGGGGAGACTTGTACACATATGGAGGTGGCTGGGATGGTGATGGCGGTGGTGGAGACTTGTACACGTATGGAGGCGGTGGGGAATGTTTTGGAGGAGGTGGAGACTTGTAAACGTATGGAGGCGGTGGTGAATGTTTTGGAGGAGGGGGAGACTTGTACACGTATGGAGGCGGTGGGGAATGTTTTGGAGGAGGGGGAGATTTGTAAACGTATGGAGGCGGTGGTGAATGTTTTGGAGGAGGGGGAGACTTGTACACGTATGGAGGCGGTGGGGAATGTTTTGGAGGAGGGGGAGACTTGTACACATATGGAGGCGGTGGAGAATGTTTTGGAGGAGGGGGAGACTTGTACACGTATGGAGGTGGTGGGGAATGTTTTGGAGGTGGGGGAGACTTGTACAAGTATGGAGGTGGTGGGGATGGTGATGGCGGTGGTGGAGACTTGTACACATACGGAGGTGGTGGTGAATGTTTTGGAGGAGGGGGAGACTTGTATACATATGGAGGTGGTGGGGAAGGTGATGGTGGGGGTGGGGACTTATAAACATAAGGAGGTGGTGGAGACGGAGACGGGGGAGGGGGAGACTTGTAAACGTATGGAGGTGGTGGGGAATGTACTGGAGGAGGGGGAGACTTGTACACATATGGTGGTGGCGGAGAACTATAACCGTACGGTTTATCTGCAAAGACAATTGTGGCCAACAAGAAAAAAACAAAAGCATACATAAGTTGAGGCGAATGCCTCAACACCCCGAGGGTTCCCATATCAGTAGACCCTTACTATTACGAGACTAAGATTTGTGTTTGTGTGTTTAAATGGTTAGATTAGGACCCTCTTTATAGCAATCGATCACACTTTTTTATTACAAAAAACAGGTTGTCATAGCATTTGTTTTTTGCAAGTAGAGCTGCGTTAATGGTTCTCAGTCGGTGTTCTTCAATTTGTTTATTAAGTCAACTATGTCGATCTATCAAAAAGTCAGATAGTAGTTGGTGAGTGCCAGTAGGATAATGAATTTGTTTATTAAACAAGTACTGAAGAACCATAACTTGACTACTTCAATTACATGGACAATTGGACATACACTTGCGGGTAATCTATACATATCCAAAAGCAAGAATGGAAATGTATCACATGTGCATGATTTGCTCCTTTTTACCACTGATATCACGAGAAAATTGTAGTTTTAGAATGAAAACTATAGCAGCTCTTAAAGCTATTCAATTCAGTCATATTTATAGATTTTTGGTAGTGAATATCTGGAGTAGCAGTGGCTGCTGATATCATTTCTAGAGATTAGAGAAACAAGCTAAGTTAAGTTGATCCAGCAAAGATTTGACAGTTTATTGCGTTTACTACAATCTTTACAATGTAATCAAGGCTGTTACGGTCATATGTCATATAAAGTCATAAACTGAGCACGTTTTAGAAACTTGCATGGTCAAATCTAGTACTAGTTACTATGATTGAGCGAAGTACTGTTTTTAGGTTAAAACAACCACCTTCCATAATCTCAGAACTACTAAAAGTATCAAACCTGCAAATTGTATGCATTTTGAATGCAATCAGTAAAGGCGAGCTGAGCTCAACATGAATCCCCACCAAATCTTAACTTTAAACCGAATCACTTATCAAGAACCTTAATATTTGGTGGAAAATTGAATCCTTTAGCTTTCAAACAAAAGAAAACCTACCAGCAAAGAGAAATAGCAGTGAGAAGAATGCATTTATGAATTAATTAATTATGATCCGGCCGGCATACTAAAAAAAACAGTAATCACACGCCTTAAGGAGAAAACGGAAGATAATCATAGTTTATTCTTTGTATGGTTCGATGAGCTTCGCCACATGTTTAGTTTATGTAGTGAGTTAATTGAGTTTAGGGAGGTGTTTCAAGTGCCAAAAAATATCTAAATTCATTGTTGCGAGTCGCAATATTCAGTTTTGAGCTCTACAATCACTACTACACAAAAGGCCATATAGATCACTTCATATAGATCGGTTACCTTAAAAACCGATCTATAAAAGGAAAAAAGAGGGGAAAGATCATATATAGATCGGTTGTTTTGTTAATAACCGATCTAATTAGTTTCAAAATTTAATAGATCGGTTATTAACAAAAAAACCGATCTATATACTCCTCTTTTTTTTAGCGGGATACAAAATTTTCACTTCCCGCTTCACCAAAATTCCAAACTTTTCATTTGGCACTTCCCCAAAATTTACACACACAAAACCCATTTCCCTACCACCATTTCCCTACATTTTTATAAAACCCATCTTATAATTAATTCTTAGAAAAAAATAAAAATAAAAAATGGCTTCGATTTAGCAAAGAATAGGAGCTGCTTCGTCATTTGATACCATGAAATTTAATCTTGCTTCACACAGATCCACTTCAGGTTTCTTTTATTTTTTTTTAAAATTGTTAATTTTGCATAGTTATAAATTTGCTAATTTTTTTTTTAATGTTAGTGAGGAAAGTGGAATTTGTTGTGGTGAGATCTGATGCTGCTGCTAAGAAGATTAATAAGATTGGTGGTAGAGCTGGTCAATATATCTTATGGCTGGTCAATAGGGTTATTGGCTCATAAATTTGGTATGTGTTAAAAGTTAATGTCCAATGATATATATACTTTGATTGCCATGTTTGTTTGTGATGGCTGTTCTATTTAGTTGATACATATATTTGGTGCCAATATGATAGATATATCGACAAATGTTAATTATTTGTATTTTGGAAGGTTGCTTTGGTGAGCCTGGCTAAGAGAATGATGGGGTGATTATTCCTGGGTACACACATTTGCAGAGGGCACAACCTGTTCTACTTCAACACCATATTCTGGCATATGTTGAAATGGTATGAGAACCTATCCAGCCTCATAGAGAAAGCACTCATTCTTATTAGTAAAGTTCTGATAGATTCATTTTCATATATTAAGCTTTCAACTCTTTATAAATTCTCGTTGATATTGGCATGTTTCACTCTCATTTCAATCTAAATTCTCTATGGTTTGTGTTTTCTCTGTCTTTTTCTTTTACGGTATACCCTCTTTTGATATAAAGCATATAACTGTTATTTGATTTGTAAATCTTAACAATGGATAAATTATTCTTGTGTAGCTTGAACGGGATGCCGGGCGTCTGCGAGATTGCAGAGAGAGGCTGAATTTTTGTCCTTTAGGTCAAATTAGGTGCATGTGCATTAGCTGGAACTGGCCTACCCATAGATAGGGTCATGACTTCAGATGCCCTTGGTTTTTCAGCTCCAATGAAGAACAGGTATAACAGAATAATATTAGTGTCTTTTGTTGAAGTGGTTGATTAGTTACTGACATCTTCACTGAAAATAGCATGGACACAGTTTCAGACCGGTGATTTTGTTTTGGAATGCTAATTCAATCACCGCTGTGCATCTTTCTCGGCTGGGTGAAGAATGGATATTGTGGGCGTCAGAAGAATTTGGCTTCATCACACCAAGTGATTCGGTTTCAACTGGTAGCAGTATAATGCCTCAGAAGAAAAATTCGGACCCTATGGAACTTGTTCGTGGAAAGTCTGCTAGAGTTATTGGAGACCTCATGACACTTCTTACATTATGCAAAGGGCTTCCACTTGCTTACAACCGTGATTTGCAGGTCTTATTCATTCCCTTCAGGATTGATTAGGCATTAGACGAGGTGAACATGTACATCACTTTGCCTAAAGAGGTTCCAACTAAGCTTTTTTATTGTAAGATTCTGTCTAAACATGTTACTAGGCTGACCATTATAGTATGAAGACGCAATGATGTTGAATATGTTGGTCTTTGATGAGAAACCATTGATACAATTCTATAAACATACAAACCATATGTATTGGGATGATGGGTGGGAGGATATGAAGCTTAGTGGTAGGGCTTATAAATGTGTATGGTATACTGATATGAAGATATGAATGTCATTATGTACTTATATAGTGGAGAGTCTTGGACAAGCTTGATACACATTCTCTGAACTGATTATAAGTTAAACTTGTGTGATGATTATATTATGTAACGTACATGAATTGTATCCGGTATATTGCAGCATGACAATTTATACCTGATTTTAGCCCATTGTTTTTAGTTTAATGGTTATAGCTTGTAAATCGATGTTAATTTAGTGTATGGTATATGGCAGAGGATGATACACTGCATATTAGTCTTAGTTTTGTTTTAATTTCAATATTTTCTGTTAATGTAGTTTGGAAGACGCTAGGGTTCAGGAAGAGATATTGCTTGCTGATGCAGTAGTTTTGACGTTTGAAGGTTTTGGTATGTTTAGTTTTATTGTGTATTGGATAAGTTTGATTTTGAAATACTATTGTGTAAGTTTGGTTTTTGAATGTGTAGGCTAATATACCGGTGGTATTGGGTTCAGGAAGAGATATTGCTTGCTGATACAGTAGTTCTGCCTTTTCCTTTACATTAATCTTTTTGGTTAAATAATTAATATCTCACTGGATTTTGTCTTATTTCGCCAGTCAACAACAACAATGCCTGAAAGTAATATTCATAGGGGAGATGCTGAACTTGGCGGTCATCAGAATCATTCACACTATCACAATGTAAGCTACTTCATTTGTCGTCGTTAAATTTTAAATCGTTTTTACATATATATATATATATATATATATATATATATATATATATATATATATATATATATATATATATATATATATATATATATATATATATATATATATATATTATCGGTTAGGTTTATGGTATGCTTATGGCAAGAGCAACATACGAAGGAATGAAACTGGCTAACCCAAATAAACGCCCATTTGTTCTTCCTCGAGCCGGGTTTATAGGTAGTCATAGGTATGCTGCTACATGGACAGGTGATAATTTTTCTACATGGGTACACCTACATATGAGCATCTCGATGGTACTCCAACTGGTAAGTATCTATACCTTTATAGATCTATTAACCTTGATTTTAGCATGGTTTAAAACATGATTCCATTACCATTCAGGGGCTTAGTGGACAACCACTTTCCGGGCCCGACATTGGTGGATTTGATGGCAATGCAACACCCAAGTTATTCGGAAGATGGTTCGGTATTGGGGCCATGTTTCCATTTTGTCGTGGACATTCTCAGAAGGAAACCGTTGACCATGAGCCTTGGTCTTTCGGGGAGGAGGTAAGACCCTTTTCTGAATTCTTGACTTAAATGTTGAACTATGAAAAAAAAAAAAAAAATCTTATTGTCACTTCTGATTCTGTGTACATCTACAGTGTGAGGAAGTTTGTCGTTTGGCACTAAAGAGGCGGTACCGTCTTATGCCTCACATATATACACTTTTTTTACTTGGTGCACACACAAGGTTCTCTAGTGGCAGCTCCTACTTTTTTTGCTGGTATGCCTTTATGTTATAAATCAAATTTTATCCTTTTGATTCTGGTTTGCTTCATTTCATCATCATATTCTATTTTACAGATTCAAAGGATCCCCGATTGAGAACAAATGAGAATTCCTTCTTGTTGGGGCCACTTCTTGTATATGCGAGGTTCTCTTTTCTTATAAGGATCATATAATTCCATATACACCTGATATTTAACACATACAAGCAGTACTAATAATATGTTCTTATGTCACAGCACCAGGAGTGATCTTGGGGTTCATGAACTGAAGCATGAATTGCCTAGTGGCATTTGGTTGAGTTTTGATTTTGAAGATTCACATCCCGTAAGATGCCGCTCAGCGACTTTTCTGTCAGTTTAATTTCATACTGTTTACGGATGGTTTCATAATTTTGTGGGTTCCTCAGGATTTACCAGCATTGTATCTACGTGGTGGATCAATTATCCCGTTTGGTCCGGCTCACCAACATGTTGGCGAAGCTAATCCAAATGATGATCTATCATTGCTTGTTGCTTTAGATGAAAACGGTAACTCTCTATTCTACTTTCTCTTCTGATTTGTAAGTATAATGCTCAAGTTGTAACTGCAGGTAAAGCTGAAGGTGTTATGTTCGAAGATGATGGAGAAAGCTATGAATATATTAATGGAGTTTATCTCCTGACAGCATATGTGGCTGAGCTCAGATCTTCAGTTATCACACTGAACGTTTCCAAGACTGAAGGGTTGTGGAAGAGGCCAAATCGCCGCTTACATGTGCACATACTGTTAGGCGAAGGAGCTATGGTTTGTCTTCTATTTTTATATATTCCTCTGTATATAATTTTCACTATTCTGGTTTCCAGTAGTCTTACTTTGTATCTACAGGTGGATGCATGGGGCATTGATGGAGAAGTTATGCATCGAAGTGAACAAGCTTATGGATATATGGACAAAGCAAACGGGATATCCATTTATTTTTTTTTTTTGAAAATGGACTTAATAGATCGGTTATTGGGTATCAACCGATCTATATGTGGTGTCATATAGATCGGTTATTGGGTATCAACCGATCTATATATGGTATCATATAGATCAGTTATTGGGTATCAACCGATCTATATGTGGTTCATATAGATCGGTTCTCAACCGATCTATATGTAACTCGCTCATAAAGATCACTTTTGTATAGAGCGGTTCAAAACCGATCTATATGTGGGTTTTCCATCGATCTATATAAACTTTTGTGTAGTAGTGAATAAAGTAATTCTAATTTTGATTCTCTTAATATTAGGGTCACAATAACCTGAAGCATCATGTGACAAGTTATTGTTACAAAACAAGTTATTGGCATAAGTCTAAGATTATCAACTTATCCACAACTTCAAACAATTGGTTAATGATTCTAATTCTCCATGTTGCAATAATAATTTCAAAAACACACTTGCACACATGCAAACATCACATAAGCACAACCTTTGGCTTTCCAACAATTATACTTTTTTAGACTAGTAAAACACGAATTGACAAAAAACGACTGATCCACACAAACTTAGAATCCAAATAGTTATTCCCTAAACCTAAATCAAGATCTTGAACGTTACAATTAACAGCGAAATGAATCTAATTGCTGACTTTGTGACTCAAACTGACTTTCGTATCTATTCTGTCGATCTTTAATTGGTGACATTGAGCTAGTGTTTTATTGACCAATAAATAGAATTTGGAGAGCTTTGATTTTTTATCTGTCGATCTTTAATTGGTGACATTGAGCTAGTGTTTTATCGACAAATAAATAGAATTCCGAGAGCTTTGATTTTTTCCCAGATGATTTTTGAAGCTGGAAGTTAAGATTAGGAACTTGAGTCCAAAGACGTTGATATTGTTTGGAGAGTGTGCTTGTTTTAATGGCATCTCTTATATCACCTATGTTGGAAAATTTTAGTGAAAAAATGAGTTTTCACTAACTTTGGACATAGATAATTATTAGTAAATATAATTATTAATATCAAGGCTTTATATGGTTACGTAGTCCTTTGTGAGAGCTTCATGACGAGCCTTTAAATGTCCAAAGCGGAATTAGTGTGAATGAGATATCGAGCCTCGAGAAAGGGTATTTGGAATGGAAAAAAAAATGGTTGAATGTGAGTTATGACTTATGTTAGAAATCTGAAAATCATAATAGCATTTAGAGTTAATTTCATAAATGGTCCCTGTGGTCTGTTGGGTCTTACATGTTTAGTCCATAAACTTTTTTTAACGAATCCAGTCCCTGTGGTTGCAACCCATAACGGTTTTGGTCCCTGAGACTAACTTTCGTTAGTTTTTTCCGTTAGCTAACGACCGTTTGCAACAAATATTTGCACCGTTAGTCCTTTATACTAACGACCGTTTATACTTAACTTTTTTTTTTTTTTTTTTTTTTTTTTTTTTTTTTTTTTTTTTTTTTCTAAAAATTAAAAAAAAAATGGTTTTCTTATAATTTTTTTTTTCTTTCTAAATATCTTTAAAATTTATACACATTTTTATACACGTTTTCATACACACATTTTTAATACACACGTTTTTATATATATACACAACTTTTTTTTTACATGTTTTTTTACACACTTTTTTATACACGTTTTTATACACACGTTTTTATACACATTTTTATACACACATTTATACACATATTTTGCGAGAATAAGTCTTTTTGCGAGAGAAAATCAAGTGTGTTGCCTAATATGGAAATTGTAACACCTATGTAAAAAATAAAACATGACAATACTAACCCATACACCCTTAAAAACACAATTATAGAACTTGGATCAAAAGAACCTTTATTTGATCTTTCCGATTGTACCAAGATCCGCCCAGATGTTTACAATTGTTAAATCAATCTTCAGTTTCCTGCAATAAAAATAGCTTAGCCTGATTAATGTATAAATAAATTATAAAAGATTCGTACCCAATATAGAAAGATCTAAAACAAAAATATAACTAACTTAATTAATTCCAGCTCTTTCAACAAAAAAATTATATATAAACCTCATCTTCATCATCACCAACCGTGACTCAAGGGTGAAGCTAATCTTCTCTACAATCGGTCTCACCCATTTGTTTTGTGTCGTCGTTGTGGAAGGATCTGGATGTAGGTTTCTTTTTTTTCTTTTTTTTTTAATCATATATTTGGGTTACCGAATTCTCGGAGAGAAGATTATTTTTTGAATATTTTTTTTAGGTGGAAGAAGCTTCAAGATCCGGGGAGGGATTTGTGTGTGTGTGAATGAACGGTGAAAAATTTAGTGTGCTTTGTGGTTCAATGAAAGATTCAAGAAGATGCTTTTATATCACAGAATAAAATATTAATATCACTATTGCATATATTGTTCACTCCCTTACAGGCAACTGTAGCTGGCAAATCACTGTTCACTAAGCATCCCGCTAAATGTTATGTATATATAATGTTAACCACAATATCCCAAACACTCATTTCGGCATTCAACGTCAACTATAGCGTCTATAAATCTGAAGTTATAACCATAGCGTCTAAAAATCTAAAGCTCATTTTATCGATGAAAAATATATATTAATAAAAACAAAGTGTCTCAATTTATTCTTTGTAAACTTTAGTTATCTTCTCACCAAAACAATTGATCACTTTTTAATTTTTTTTCAGTAATTAACAAGATTGAGATAGTGACAACATTCTAAAAATAACGCTTACTTTTCTCCTCTCGAAACAAGTAGATATGATATGTCCACAAATAAAGATATACGTCCCAAAGCTAGATGTAATAAGAATACCCCAGACCAACCCCAGACCAACTTTACCTGCGCTACGTCATTTTTCTTTCTGTAAAACCAGCTTCACCACAAATTTAGTGTAATTTAACAAAGACAATCAACTTCTTAAATAACATAACTCATTTATACATAAATATATGTCACATAAACCAAATAACAACTCACGCTACTCACTTTGGGCCCACACAACACTCCTCTCCACGACTCATCCTTGAGGATGTCCGAGTTTAGCAAAAGTGTGGTATTCGACGAATCTAAGGGGTGGCCGTAGTAAAGAGGACGCGTCCTCTTTGAGGAAGACCGAGTCTTCGACTCTGTCTTGTCATAGCTTTTGTCTCAACACGAAGTTTGACCTCGAAGACTGAAAGTACAGTATTACTAAATCAAATGTTGGCTTGATGGCAATTAGTGTACACAACACCCCTTTTATGATTGCTAAAACCTTCGTCATGGGAGGTGATTTGCACACACCTATATTTAATTGGGACACTCTAAAATATGCATAAAACAGTTGTCCTGTAAATATAAATTGATTTAATTGTTTGTAAATTAAGTGTCCTAATCAAATTTATGAGTGTGCTAATCACGTTCCCTTCGTCACTTGCAGGAATCATGTATATTTGACCTTCAAAAACAAATAAACTACTTTTTTTTTTCAATTCAAGTACGAAATTATGTTTTAAACATTATATTAATAATAAATTTGAAAAATAAATGAATAGAATCAAAAGTAACAAAAAAGAAAAGAAATAAGTTGGATATGAGATGCAATCATTTCCCATATCAGCATTTCGATCATCATATATATTGATTATAGCGAAAATTATTGTGCTAGACATATACACTTTTATATGTCTAGCAGTGCCCAAGTTTTTGTCAAAATTCAAAAATAGACATTGATCTCGCGTACAATTTTTTTCTGAGGCTACGCGTGATTGCGTGTCCTTATTTTAGTGGTTGGAATTAAAAAAAAAAATATGTAAAATTGCATCTCGCGTATGAATTTACATGGGATTACATGGGATTAGAAAATAAACGTATAAATTATTAAAAAACTCATCTCGCGTACGAATTTACATGGGGTTACGCGTGATGTCCAAAACAAACAAGCCCTAATTTTCTTTATATTAAACCCTAATTCGGTTGTGCAAAATTAAAACAAATTGTATGCGTAAATAAACATTACAAAGAAAAAAAAGGATTAATATACCATAATTGTTACTACTAATAAAGATGATTAATATATCATAAAACTTTTATTCAACTACAAAGAAAAAAAGACGAAGTTGACGTAAATAAACATTACGTAGACAATATTAAACCTAAACGTAGGTAATAAATATGTAAAGGTTTAGCCAATAAAAACTGTATCCTTGTCGAAAACCTCAACAATGTTCCTCAATGTAATGTTAAGACCAAAGGGTGTTGATTTTGGGGTAAACACCGAAACATTATGAAGTACAAACACAGCTCCGACTTTGATAGAGTTTTTGTAACCCGATTCTTTTGTAAGGACTTTGTGATGAATTGTACCAGAGAATGTCCCCATTGGATCTTTTAGTGTCACTGTTAGCTCACCAAGTGCGGTAGGAGTACAAGTTTTGATTACAGCTACAAAAAGTTCAAGTTTCCCTTTTACGATACAATTTTTTATATTGCCAAGACAACCAGTTACGATGATACCTTCGCTATTACGCAGCTTATTAATAGCGCATAGCCATGGCCCACGCGTAAAATGATCATCTTCAACGACATCTTCATTTATCTTCCTTACATACTCTTGTGTTGGCACTACACAATATTCAGGGCCACCTTCCCTAATGTCCGCATTTTTGCGGAGAATAGCCGCTTGAAGAATACCAGCCGGACTGGGTATTAACCTATCCGGGGTGTTTGAAGAGGTTGAAGAAGCCGCAACATTATGTTGGTATCGTTTCGTGTATTCGGTTTTGTTTTGTTGGGACATTTTCTGAATTGTTAAATTTTTGTAGAGAGTAGATATGTTGATAATGCGGATATGTGTTTTGAGAAATCGAACTGTGAATGAGTTTTTATAGTTAAATCTGTGTCATATCTCGCATAAAAAAGTACACATACACGCAATTGTCATTGAGTAGTGAAATCATTGTCATAGAGTTGTCAAATCGTTGTCATAGAGTTGTCAAATCTGTGTCATATCTCGTGTAAAAAATTACACATACACGAAATTGTCATGGAGTTGTCACATCATTGTCATAGAGTTGTCAAATTTGTGTCATATTTCAGGTAAAAAATTGTTATGGAGTTGTCACATCATTGTATTAATATATAAAGCAGAATGTATATTATCAAATTCATTACTGGACACATAAATAAAAAACGTAGAACATAAAACACAAACAAATAGCATTAATTAGTTAAAAAAAACTAGTACAGTTGTAGAAACTAGAAAAGACATACATTGATAACGTTAAAGACACAAACTAAACCATATAGGTATTGTTTGGTTGATTAAGAAGAATTAGTGATTCTTTGTATGGGCCAATGAAAAATGAACCACCATTTGCTTCAATACCCATGTTTTGAAACTCCTGAGATGTCCGCTCGTACACTTGTAGTGAGTGAGCTATCTGTTGGTTTCTCTTAGCTTGAACAATTGGTTCCGCATCCTTGGTAAATCCAATTAATTTTACCTCATTCTCAATTGGGAATGGGATGGTGAATAGCACTGGACACGATGATACAATACCACCATCAAATTCTAATTCCCATGCGCACATAACTTTGTACTCTTCTATAAGGAAACTACCTGAAACTACTAGAGAGTTTCGTAGCTGAGATATATAGAATGGAGGCTGAACCATGAATCTTATCAATTCAGGTATGTCTTGCACTTGAAATTGGTGAGTAACCAAATCAAAAGAAACAATCATGTATCGTTTGTACGAAACACCATCATTATGAACAAATTTTTCAGAACCAACCCAGAAAATTTTACCACCCACTACTGCTGACCAAACCGTTTAATTCTAATTGATTCACAGGGCAAACGGTCATTTTCAAGATTGTTTCAATGTTTGGAACTCAATGTATAAACTGAAACATACCATAGTCCTTGACCTTAATACGGGTAATTAATCTTTAAAAGGGTAGGGTCTAAGGTGTCGGGACGAACACCGAAACCGATGACCATTTTTGGTGAATCAGGTTGATTCAAGAAAGTAGGGACGAATATTCCTACAGATCTTTTTATCGATGGGTTCCAAAGAACAACCATCATATTTGAACCATACGAAAAGCACCAGACACCTTCAGAAGTAGCAATTGGCTTAAGAGTCGGAAGATTCAAAGTTGTATCTAGATTCGTAAAGGCTAAATTTTCATTTACCGAAAACATAAAACCAACATTACCTTGCATATATGTTAAATTGAAACAACACATATCTGTTTCACAAAAACCGTAACTACGAATGAAGTTCGGTAAGTCTATGGAAGACTTCCATCTCTTTGACACAGTACGAAACTGTAGTAAAGACTTAACTGGTAGTTTCTTCATGATATCAACTTGAAGGTTGAATGGTATGTTGTCCGACATTTTTTAAAAATGTAAATGAATGTATTAGTAAATGATTTTTAGTAAGCAATTTTGGTGTAAAAGATTGTGTGTAATTAGCGTAAAAATACCAGACTTAAATAGAGTATATCTCACGTAAAAAAGTACACGTACACGGAATTGTCATAGATTAGTCAAATCATTGTCATAGAATTGTCACATCATTGTCATAGAGTTGTCTAATCTGTGTCATATCTCGCGTAAAAAATTACTCGTACACGCAATTGTCATAGATTAGTCAAATCATTGTCATAGAGTTGTCACATCATTGTCATAGAGTTGTCTAATCTGTGTCATATCTCGAGTAAAAAATTACTCGTACACGCAATTGTCATAGATTAGTCAAATCATTGTCATAGAGTTGTCACATCATTGTCATAGAGTTGTCTAATCTGTGTCATATCTCGCGTAAAAAAGTACACGTACACGGAACTGTCATAAATTAGTCACATCATTGTCTGTATATATAAGGAAAGATGTATATCCAAACATAGCATATACTTCTAATCTTATACACAAAAAATCAGATATACATAGCAATGAGCCAATGACTTCAGATATACATAAATTCAAATGTATATTACATTTTGATGATACTGAACGAGGTGTGGTTATGTATACTAATATCACTTACTCATGGTTAGTTGATTATGTGCGTTCTAAATTCAAGTTAGATCCCAATATTCGGCTGAATTTTAAATTTTCGCACCCTTCATTTGACATTCGAATGGATATTACTGACGACGATGAGGTAACTTTTTTTACTGATTTCGCTTATTCGAATGCAGGAATGCCACATCTGTATGTGGTTAATGCGAAAGAATTTGAAGAAACTACTTGTTTTAGGTCCAACCAAGAAAACCAAACGTTTTACAATTTTTTTGAAACAACAACAACTAACCAAAACATCGCGTCCTCTGCTTTTCAAGAAAACTCATGTAATTTCAATAATAAAGACCATAATAAGTCTTTTTTTGATGATGGCCCATCTAAAAATTTTGAATCAAATGATTATGAAAATGATGGGTCCGGATATAAAGATTAGGCGTATTTCACAAAACCAGGATCATCGTTTGCATTCGGGGCAGATGATGATGTAAAAGATGAAGAAAATGATGGTTTTGTTGGAGTTGGTGATAACCCAAAACCAATTCACCATGAATGGAAGAACATTTTTTCATTAACGCCTGGCGTTCCAGAACCACCTCTTTACCAGTCCAAACCAATAAGTTCAAACCAATACAATAGTGATTCTGATTTTTATGTCGGAAAGTTTTTTGACTCAAGAGAAAAAATAGACGTTGCAGTTATGTTGAAATGTTTAGAAGAAGGTTAGCAGTTTTTAGTACGAAAGTCGGATCCAGACAGGTTTGATTGTAAATGCTTTCATTATAAAGAATGTAAATGGAGAATTAACTCTAAACGCATGCAAGGTACAAATGTGTTTGTAGTTACAGGTGTGAAAGATATTCACACGTGTCCCAAAACTCAAACATATCCTAACCATCGAGATGCAAATAAAAAATTATTGGTCACATTTTTAGTGAAAAGTTAAAAGATAGTAGACGAGATTTAAAACCAAAAGATATGCAAAAAGACATGTTGGCGCAATATAAAATAAGTATATCTTACCAATAAGTATGAAGAGGAAAGGATTATGGGTTACAAATGATAAGGGGTTCACCGACAGAATCGTTTGAAATGTTAACGTATTATTGTCACAACCTACAAAAAAAACCCAGGCACAATCACACGTATCAAGACAAACGAAGAAGGAGTTTTCGAGATGTTATTCGTTGCCATTGGTGTTTCAGTAAGCTATACTCATTTATTTGAAATAAATAAATGTGATATGTTATTGTACTTTTAGTTACTAAAGGCTGTTTACAAATTATAATTTTTTTTCAGATTCGAACTTTCGTACAAAATCTCCGCCCTCTGCTTGTAGTCGACGAGGCACATTTGAAGGGTGTATACAAAGGTACAAACTTGTTAGCTGTAGGCATGGATGGAAACAACCAAACTGTGCCCATTGCTTACGGTATATGCAGAGGGGAGACTCGTGATTATTGGTCATAGTGGTTTTCAGTACTTAAAGAATGCATAGCCGATAGCGAGGATTTGGTTATCATATCTGATAGGCATCCTGCTATCGTGTTAGCAGTACGCAATGAATACCCATTGGTGTTTCATGGTATATGTTGTCGTCATCTAATGATGAACCTTTATTTGAAAAATAAAAAAACCAAGGGGCTATATTGGAGCATATGCAAAGCGTATACAACTGAAGAATTTGATAGTAAGATGCAAATACTGCAGGGTATTCAGCCTGAGGCGTACAACAAGCTAGTTGAAGCGGATGTGCAAAGATGGTCCAGAGCATATTCCTCATGCACTTGTTACAATTATTGTACATCTAACAGCGTTGAGTCTGTTAATGCTTGTACTGTCAAATCAAGGAAGCTGCCAATCACAATGTTGACCGAGCAATATCGAAAAATGGTGCAAGATTGGTATTTTAAACGGCGAGAAGTTGCTGGTATTTATCTTCTAAAAGAAAATATATATTTTTAAATGATTTTGTGTAATATATAGTCACTGTTTTTTTTTTTGTATGTGTTTATGTAGCGAAAATGAAGTACGAAATAACATATTGGGCTGCCCAAAAGGTGGAAAAGAGAAAAATCAAAAGCGCAACTTGGAGTGTATACGGGATTAACCAAGATCGATTCCAGGTTTACGATGGCCGATACAATCGTGAAGTAAACTTAGCGACCATGTCATGCAACTGCCGCAAATGGCAACTTTCCAGGATACCTTGTGGTCACGTTATTGCTGTTACTAGGTTCTTAGGTCTAACAGATTGTGTGCAATTCGTACAAGATTGGTTTAAAAAACCGAAATACCAAGCGACATACGCAGAGTCGGTTAATTTTGTTGGAGAGTTTTACGAATGGGAGTATCCAACACATATACAACCCATTACTCCTCCGCGAATGGACAACCCACAACCCGATCGGCCAAAAAATACTGA
Source organism: Artemisia tridentata subsp. tridentata (assembly GCA_021014915.2). Lineage (NCBI taxonomy): Eukaryota > Viridiplantae > Streptophyta > Magnoliopsida > Asterales > Asteraceae > Artemisia > Artemisia tridentata. The sequence goes on along the minus strand of CP139501.1, from coordinate 219,706,294 downwards.
CTGTATACCATCTCAGGGTGAGGAACCACAAGTAAAACATTTTAGTAGATGTGGTCAAGTGGGCCATAAATCTTATCAATGCAATAACACGGTCATCCCTGATCCACTGTTAAACCAAATTAAACAATAACCAAAAAAAAAAAAAAACAGTTAACGAGCAACATGAAACTCCACCTACGTTTGATTCATACCCGACTCAAACACATCATCACAACTTTCCTACTTATGACACACACCCATCGCAAGTATTTGAACATAACACATACACACCACAACCATATGACCAAGGCGAAGCAAGTCATGAATAAAATGCTCATTATAACCCGT